>WAAG01018990.1:0-42534 GCA_013390105.1 Tichodroma muraria | reverse complement strand
ACTCACACCTAGATCCAAAAGAAGAAATTATCTAAGCAATGCTAAAAATCAATGACAATTTAGCATTTCAATGCTTTGCAGAGTTGGTCTTTTGAGGTGACAACTACTGAAAAATATTTGGGTTTTAATGAAAATCTGAATTTTCTGTAACCGTGGCAATGGGAAGATGGATTGAGCTGAACTTTTCATTATTATTATTATTATTATTTCTCTGAGGGCAGAAACGGAAACAAAGTTCTCAGTAAGGAGAGCCTTTTCCAGAAAATGTTACCAATATTTCAGCTGTGTGGAGAATGGAAAAGCCATTCCCAGAGGAATGGGAATCTCTGGGAAGTGATTGTGTCCTTTCTGCCTGGAATGAAACCAGTATCAAAAATGGAATTGGAAAGTATTTATTGGCATACATTCTGCATATTTTAGATCAACTTCTCATTCTGAATGATTTTTCTTTTTTGTTGTTTTGAACAATAGTCCAAGGCACTTGTTTTGTACTGGACTTTAATCCATAGGGGCCTGAGTATCTCACACGATAAATGTGATCCAGAGGAATTTCATTTTGTGTTTGCCATCACAGAGGATTTTCTAACATTGCCTAAACCCTCTGTTCTGTTTCTTGGTGCAAAAATCCTGCACAGATCTTGCTGGAAGAAGAGAAAAAAAGTGAGGTAGACACACAGCGTGAGAAATCCTTTACCAGAAAGGCACACAAGAGATAGAGAGCTCCAGTTAATAGGGAACAAATTTATTCCAGAGCCTGTTACATGAGATTAACAACAACCAGTTCTATTCCTAAGAGCACCTGGAGCTCACCAGGACAGACAGCCTGATTTTCTTGGATTGTAGCTTTTATTGTCCCTTGAAACCACTCTGAAATGGCTCCTTCTCTTCAGCTACTCACAACTGTGCTTTGGAACACAGTCTGGAACGCAGACAAAAGTCATTTGGAAATCACAACCTTTCCCATTCCCCTGAATTCCAGATTTGCATGTTAATTTCCAGGGAAATTGTCTTCCCAAACCTTAGGGAACATCCCTGTGTTCCACAGCAGGATAGGCCCTCAGGGACACTGGAGAGCAAAGGGAGAGGATGAAGTTTCCAACACATCACAGCTACTTCAGCACTAAGGGCTTTCCTTGGGCCAGCAAAACTGATTTTGTTGATGCCTGAATTATGTCAGAAGAAACAGTTAAGCATCAAGATCCTTTTTCAGAGCTGAGCTCTTCAAAGCCAGCCAGGAAATGGAAAGATGGATATCTTGCCTTCCTGCTGGTCTTTGAAGAACTTTTCCACCCCCACTGCTGATGGAGCATTCGAAGCTGGTCTTAAAGAGAAGTCTTTGCTAAACCTGGAAAAAAATCTGTCCCAGCTGCCTGCTGTATGAACTGGTGTGCAAAGCTCTCTGCTCCTGATTGTGTTGTTCTTGGAACAGCCCAAACAACCATCAACTCAGCCTTATACATTCTTTACTGAGCTTGGCTAAATAAGCAAGAGATAAATCTACTGGTAATGCAATTAAGTCATAATTATAAAGAAATACATATGCAATTACTTCCCCATCCTCATTAAAGCTGAATGAATGCTTACAGGTTTAACTACCTTTTAACTACAGAGCACAGGAAAGTTAATTAGAGAGTTGTGAAATTTTACATTTCAACTTTTCCTAGAGGAAGGGTGACAATAACTGTCTGGGAAACAAGGCCTGGAGTTCTTGGAGAGAAAAATACAGCCACACATTTTGTACAAAGCAATTAAGAGTGCAAGCGAAGTGTGTTAATAAAAATTCAATTATACATCTATTACATGCACAATTCCCAACTGATTGCATTGCAGCAGGATTCTTATCTGGGATAGACCCTGCATTTCCATCAGGAAAATTAACTGGAGATGGTTTCTAATAAAGCTTTGGTAAAAGAGTGCAACAAAAGAGATTAAGGCTTATTAAGAGCTGCCAAATGAGAATTTCCGAGTGTGATGTGAGAAAGGCCCTGAAGAGCAGTAGTGTTGGCACATGGAATTTAGTGTTGGCACATGGAATTCAATGTTTCCAGGAGTTACATTCATCCCTCAGACACCGGGGCCTCACCTAAGTGCCACAAAGGTGACTCTGACCAGAGACATGGAAGGGGGCCTGCTGCCAAGCATGTGGGAATGGGGAGAAATTGCACTAACACCCCAAATAACACCCTACAGTTCAGGTTTCCTCTTCATGCAGAATTCTGAGCTGTTGGTTTGGGGTGGCCATCCTTGCACAAAGCTGGTTCATAGTCATGATGCTACTAAGTGCTCCCAGGAAGAGTTGTACAGAGATTAAGTTAAATTAAATTAAATTAAACTAAATCAAATCACATATGAGAACAGCAGAAGCTGAAGGGCCTGGAGTGGGGAAGCTTGGGTTCTGTTATGGATGAGTAATGCGATAGCTGGCTCTCACAATTAAGGGATGAATGTTATGTATATATTAAGAAAAGTTTTACAGATACACAGTTTGGTTATTTTGGTGTGTTCTCCCCATAGTCCCTTTCCCCTCCCCCTTGCGCTGTTGCCACTGGACCTTAGTGTCGGGCATTTGGGGGAAGGGCAGGCCTGTTACTGGGTCAACACCTGACCTGCAATCAAGGTTCGAGAATGTGATCCCAGCCCATGGCGGGCAGAGAAGGAGCTGACTCACAGACCTTGGAAGAGGCCAAGGGTATAACAAGCAGAGCGTCCATTTTGTAGCCGAGCACGTGGCTGCCAGTCACTCCCAGCACTGTAATTTTTCCTTATTCAGTCCTTCTGTTGTATTTTGTTAAGGTTTAATAAACCTTTGAAATTTTAAAAGGCGAGCATTGTTTCCCACAGGTTCTCAAACTCTTGCTGTTCTTTGGGCAGTCAATTTACTGAGCACCAGCCACTTTGGGTGACACTGAAAATAAGCCCAGAAATCCATGTAGCTGTGAGCATTAATTTGAAAAATTTAAAAAATAAAACAGGGAAAGGTATGGGTTAGCAGAGGGATGAGGACAGTCATATCAACTTTTTGTGAGTCCTTATGAAGCCTCCCAGGCCATGACCTGTGAGCTATTCCCTGGTCACAGCTGCAGGAAAAAAAGCAAAGTGTTGCCTTTGAGAGCCAGGTTCTGTAGCAGTGGGCATTCCTGGGAGAAAAGCTTCTAGGGAGAGAGCAGGAAGCCAGACAGACTGTCCACCTCAGAGTCTGCCTTACTTCTGGCACATTGCCACCACAAAATCATGACCAGAGCAAGATTCCACACCAGAGACAGCTGACAAACCAGGAGGAACGTTCAGCACCCTCAGGACAGCCTGAATACTGGCCTGAATGCTACGAAAAGTGCTCTTTATCAGCTGTTCTTTCCCATGGCTGGGAATTTATGTCTGAGAAAACCATGCAGGGCAAAGCTTTCCAAGCGTTTCAGAGAGGGGAGGATCATGGTGAGGCCAGAGCTTTGGTACCACTGGGCTAACAGTGGGGACAAGAAAACGGGGTTGGAGAATGAGTGTTTGAATCTGCTGGACTAAAAACATCTGTTGTGTATCAGGGGTTTGTACTGCCAGACACAGTGGGATTTATCTGGGAGCACAAGAGTGGAAATTCCTGTGAAATCCTGGGGTCTGTCTGTGCCCAGCTGGATGATCTCAAGGGTCAGGTAGAGATTCACCGGTTTTTTTCTTGGTTCTTTCTCTATTTTTTCCCTGTTTGCCCTCAAACATCTCCACCCTCAGAACAAAAGGGAACTGAGAAGCACTTGCCTAACACATTTCTGAATCTCCTGATGATCCTTTTGGGTGAAGTGGCTTCCTATGCCATCTGCCAGCACAAAGGAGAAAGAGGAAAGGTCAATATAACACCTTCACCCTGGCATTGTTTCATGCACACCTTGGCTTTGTTTTCCTCTGAAGCTCGGGATTTCAGCCTTTCAGGCCTTCCTCATTTCTCCTCGAAGCCAGGGTCACTTGGCCTTGGACCAGAGCAGCCAGGCACAGGGAAATTGGTCTTTTGTTGGGACAAAGAGCTAAACGGCTTGGAGTGCTGGGAGATTGCAGAAGGTAGTTCAGGAGCTGCTTCTCTTCATTTTCCATGGCAATACCCAAATGTGAGGATTAATAAAGGGCCCCTTTCATCAGTTTTGCTGAAAGCCACAATATTGCTACACTTTGTTACAGCAAGTGAAGGCAAACAGAAAGAAAAAACCCCTGACTATGACTCTTCCCACTCTCTGATCCACCAGGAAAGAGTTTTTGCCTTTCAGGGGTTTTCTGAGAGTGCCCAGTTCAGGGTTCAGAGCAAAGCAACTGCTGGACACAGGTGTCACCCCCAGGGTGAAACCCATCAGCCTTGCTGTAAGCTGAGGTTAAGATACCATCAAAAGCCACCTCCTACAAACGCAAACAGATTCTCCAGCCCGGGGCTGAATCAGAAACTCTTCTTAAATCTTAAAAGAGTCTGATTTCCACCTGAACTTCTGGGTCTGTTGCACAACAAAGAAGTCACTGAATCAGACAAAGAAGTTCAATTCTGTCACTATCTGGGGACAGAAATTCACACATTTTTGTTCATAAGCATTAAAGAAATGTTACTGCAAGTGCTAAATTCACTCCAGAGTCCGTGAGAGATGGGTATCTCTGACTGCCTGATTATAATTAGAATCACAGAGTTTTGGTGAGGTTTTTAGTCTCTTCATTACAAGAATATAATTGTGTTTGGTAATTGCCACGAAGTTACAGATTTCTTTCTTAGCTCTAGCCTCAATGCTATTCTTTGATTTTCAATAGAGGCTTTGTACTCTAAGAGCTTTTATAAATGGTGTGAACTTTGCGCAGCATTTTTAATGCTCTCAGTGACTACACCCTAAAAAATCCTTATGTCAAAGTTCTCAAGCTTGAAAGAAAATGGTGTTACTGACAGTTGTCTGTTCTGGATCTGATGGGGGGTGGAGGCCAAACTCCCAAATTCCATATTTTCCTGGAGCCACAGGACACCAGGAATTTTCCCTAATAAGCAAACTTAGCCCAGGACAGTGGAAGTGGATCCATCCCATGGCCTTTGAAAAAGGAACACGAGCAAACTCTTCTGAGCACTGACACCAAACAGAGCCATCAAAGCCTCAGTGGCTGGAGCACAAGGACCTCCCCAGAACCCGAATCAGCTCTTTTCCATCCTTAATGGCTTTGTGAGATGCCTGAAAAGGGTGCTGAGAGATTCTAATCACCTGAATACCATTTATTTACCTTTGTACTTCAGCAGAAAATAGGAGAAGAGACTCCTAGAAACAAATCCAACCCAAATTATAAAAAAAAAAGAGAAAATTCTCTACACAGAAAAGGAGACTAAACCTGGTGTGTCCTGACACTGCCATGCAGAAACCCTTCAATTTAAAGCAGCATTTAACACACAACTGTGCCAAAGGCAACCTGAAGATGTTCTGTCATATCTCATTTATGCTCCAATGCCACAGCAAAAAAGAAGAATTCCTTGTCAGCACAGCAGTCCTTTTCTTTCAAAGGCTAAACAAAAATCACCAAGGAATTGGAGGCACTGGTGAAGAAGGTGAGATGTGAAATATCCTGATATTTTAGACCTGTGGAAAATGTCTTACTCAGACAGCAGAGAAGGACTAGCAGGGGCCAACAGGTTTTGCTGCAGATATCAGGGACTCAGGTGCCATGGGAATTTGCCAGCTTCTGACTTTGCTTGCAGGGAGCAGGTTGGGGATGCTGGCTCATCAGTGCTAACAAAACAGGCTCACAATATGTGTGCACCTCCCCATGGAACCCTGGCACCACACTCAGGCATTGCTGGAGCAGCAGGGACACACAGGGAGACTCCTGCACCTCCACTTCCAGCTCAGAAAATCGAATCTGTGATCCAAGGAGGGAGTGGGGGTAAAGGGAATTCAACAACACTTTGAGAAGGAATCCCCACCCTGAGAAGGAAGGGGCCATTCCCCAAGGCCCAGCTGCCACTTCCCTCCCAAACACCACAGAAGAAGTGTCCAAGGCCAGGCTGGACAGGACTTGGAGCACCCTGGGCTGGTGGAAGGTGTCCTGCCCATGGCAGGGGTGGCACTGGATGATCCTTATGGTCCCTTCTAAGCCAGTCCATTCCAGGATTCGCTAAGGATGATATCATTATTTTCCTCTTACCACCAAGGCAAACTGTGGTGTCCTTGTCTCCAAACACTTCAGCAGAAAGTCCTGCTTAGCTTCTGTCCACTCCATTTCCATCCAGCCCCATCCAGAAATGAGTTGAAAAATGGAATAGGAAACAAGGAAAATGCTCAGCTGCTCCACTCAGCTGAGTTTGGGGAGCTGGTCTCCTGCCACTAGTGTTGATGGAACAATTGTGTTTGGCTGCTAGAAAATCTTCTGCATTGAAAGTGATTCCAATGCAGTTGTGTTCCATCCCTCAGGAACAAATCCATGCCTCCACCACAGATTTCTCTCCCATCCCCATCCCCATCCCCATCCCCATCCCCATCCTGCTGTTTGATGCATTGGGAAAACCTGGGCTGGTGCACTAAAGCTGCCAAGAGCTCTTGTTTAAAGGAGCAGCAGTCAGTGCTCCATGGCCTGTCCGTGGCTCTCAGAGAAAAAGTCCTTTGGGAGGCTCCGGCAGCAAGGACTTGGAGAAGTCACAGACATTTTTAGGATGAGAAAGGAGAATTTATTGAAGACAAGGCCCAAAGAAACTGTCTGGATTTATACTCAGCTATATTATTCAATGAAAACTGAACCATATCTTTGTTGTCACTGCACTGATTAATTAACCTGCCTTTTAATGTCAAACCTGAGACACTTCCGAGCCGGTTTTGCTGATAATTTGGACCTTTCATTCCTTTGCAACAGTTAAAACTGATAATGAGGACTATGAGCAGTATTCCAAAGCAACCTCTCCAGCTTTCCAAGAGGAGGTTTTAAGGCTGCAAAGAATGGTTTGACTCATTCTACATAACCTTTTGAATTTTCTGACACTGAACCTCTTAGAATTTTGCGTTGGAAACATTGATAGGGAAAATTCATCATGGCTCTGGATGTAGATTCTTTAAGTGGGGATTAGAGACTGGAAATCTGGTCCTCAGAATTTTCTCCTCTGCCTGTGAGCAGGAATGGACCAAGTGGATTTGGTCTCCCCTAGGCTGAGTTGTACCTGAATACTTCCAGCATCCTCAGTTTCTCCTCAATTCCTCCCTTCTAACGGTGCCAAAATCTGATTTGAGCGATGTTGTGGCTAAAAAGGACATCCAGAAATCCCACTAGGCCGCAATCAAAACATCCTGATTGCACTTAGATTTGTTCTGCATCAATTATAATACAGTGCAAACCAAATTCCTACTCCCTGCTTTGGTCTTTTTTAAAGAATAATCACCAGAATACACAGCAATAACAGCACAAAACCACCCAGAGGTTCGGGAGTCACTCACAGTCTGCCTGGGGGCAGAGTGATCAGGGCTGGTTTAATACATGCATTAAATACCTGAAACACCAATCTGAAAATCCCATGAAACTAAAGGGGAAAAATCCTTTTACAATAAGATTACATGACCAAAATGTCAGGACTGGAGCATTAACAGCATTAATATGCACTGGAAATCGCAGCCCAGAGCTGGCTGGGAACGGCCCTTCTGCTGCCACGCTGCCCAACAATGAGCACTGGCGTGCTACTAAAGCACTGTTCTGAGGAAGATAACACGTTTGGGGCTGTTCTGCCCTGGGTGCCTGCCCAGATGCCTGCATCCCCCGGGTCCCTCTGGGGCAGAGGTGGCACTTCGTGATGGGGTTTATTTGGCATGGAGGGATTCAAAAGTTGCACTCTGTGATCTCAGAGTTCTTTTCCATCCCCTGTGATTCTGTGATTGTACCTAGAATTCCACATGGAATCATGGAATCATTGAGGATGGAAAAGCTCTCCAAGATCATTGAGTCCAAAACGTGCCCGATCCCTTGTCCCCAGCCCAGAGGCCTGAGTGCCACCTCCAGGAATTCCTTGGACACCTCCAGGGATGGGCACTCCAAACCTCCCTGGGCAGCCCCTGCCAAGGCCTGACCACCCTTTCCGGGAGGAAATTTTTGTGGTGCCCACCCTGAGCCTCCCCTGGCCCAGCCTGAGGCCGTTCCCTCTCCTCCTGTCCCTGTTCCTGGGAGCAGAGCCCGACCCCCCCGGCTGTCCCCTCCTGCCAGGAGCTGTGCAGAGCCAGAAGGGCCCCCTGAGCCTCCTCTGCTCCAGCTGAGCCCTTTCCCAGGAGCCTCAGCCGCTCCTGGGGCTCCAGCCCCTTCTCAGCTCTGTTCCCTTCCCTGGACAATGTGTTCCAACCCTTAACCCTGCTGTGGGATGGCTGGAATTTGGGAAGATACAGTCTCCTCCCCAAAAACTAACAAAGACCTTACAAGTCAGCCCATTTATCATTCCAGAGGGGAATTTTCTCATCAGTTTTCAAATCAGAACCTGCTCAAATCCCAGAGCTAATCAGCCACTGATTTACTGCTGGGTTTTGCTCTATAATTTCCAAGACCGCATCCAGAGGCTGGGCTGGAATGGAAGTTCCTTTGTGTTCTGGAGTTCTCTGAATGGATCTGATTACAGAGTCAGGGGATTAAAGGGGCTGTTAAATGGAAAGGACAACTTCAACAGAGCCAAGATTAGTGCTTGGAGGAACTGGAGTAGGGAAAAGAAATGCATATAATTCACCACTAATGCAATTTTTGGTTGTATTTATGCCAGAACTGAACACGTACTTTGCAAACAGACTTTATTTTGTTTCTGCTGCTCTCAGAATATTTAAATGGTCTCAAGTTTTAAAAATCCTACATTGTCTGTGTCACACTGAGATCTGTCTCTTTAGCGTTCAGGAGAAGTGTCCCGGAATGGGCTTTCCTGTGCCTGGGGACCTCACTGAGCTGAGCCAGGATCTGAGACATTAAAGAGGTTTAACTTGTCATGAAAGATGGGGGAATTTCGAGAGGTGTCTTCATCAAGGTAATTAAAGCTGCATGTACAGCCTTATGCTCTCTCTACATGTCAGGTGTGAGTGACAGGGAAAAAACCGATTTCCTAAAGTAGACATTTTTAGATTGGTACTCCAGGAAATGTAAAATACTGAGATCACCACAGTGGCAGGATTTCTTGACAAGGAGTAAAGCAAACACACAATTTTGAGGTAATCAGGAAGTTCCTTTTCAGAAGGTCCCAGGATGAAAATAGAACTTCTTGGAGNGGAGAGGAGAGGAGAGGAGAGAGGTGTGTGGGGTGCTTAATTTTTAGGGAAGTCATTGTTTCCTAATTCCAAATGAGGTCTCCTCTCCATGTGCAAAAATGGGTTCTGCCCTTCCTCCTCTCACTCTCTCCAGGGCAGGGGTGGAGTCCCCATCCCAGGAGGTATTTAAAAGTCGTGTGGCTGGGGCATTTGGGGACATGGTCAGTGATGGACCCGCCAGTCCTGGGCTGATGGTCGGACTGGATCTTAGAGGGCTTTTCCAACCCTCTGTGCCTGTGCAGTTCTGTGTTTGAACGCTGCAGACACAGCAGGGCTCGGCAGTGCAGCAGTAACTTCCTCCCTGCCCTGCCGCTGCCGGTCCCCGCAGGAGCCCAGCAGGTGCCCCTGGGGACACGGCCTTTCCTGAGCCCCACCTCCGGCTGTGCCGGCAGCAGCAGCCTGGTGTAACACACAGCCAGCCCCGGGACCTGACACCGGCATTCCTTCCTGCTTACGCAGCATCCAAACCCCAGGACGCTGGGACATTGCTGGTCATGAAAATGAAAGATGCAAATTCCCCCGGGTTTCCCTGGAGCCCAAGCTTCCCCTCAGTCAGAGATCATGCCCCTCTCTAAGGGATGATTCCCCCTCCTAAAGATCTTACCGCATTTCCCCCTCAGCCGCTGGCATTTTACCCTGCCGCTGTTCCCTGCTGGATCCTCCCCGCTCCCGCGTCCATGGCGACCACGGCTTTCCTCGGGCAGCCGGAATCCCTGGCAGCGTGGGAGGCCGCTGAGACCCCCCGACAGGGCTCCCACGGCCCACCAGGGGCTGATCTTCCCCTGCCCAGCACTGGGAACCCCCCAGGGTCCGGGGACAAGGGGAGGCCCCCTCTGCTCGCTGGGATTATTCACTGAACTGGAGATGAACATTGGGGTGAGCAGTGTGCTGCCTCGTCCCTGCTGGTGCTGGCAAACACTGGATGGGAAGGGAGAGGAGGAGCAGGAAATGCAGTGTGAGCATGTGAGAGTGCCCGGGGGAACAGGAAATGTAGTGTGAGCATGTGAGTGTGCCCGGGGTTGTTAACTGGGCTCGCAGAATTTCTGCTGCCCCTGGACTTCAATTATGGACCATGGATGAGTTGATGTAACATTGCAGCTGTGCTTTCTGTATTTTAGTTGGTTATTTCAGTGCCCCTCAGATGTTCGGTGCTCAGAAAAAAACCCCAAACTCACAATTTAAAAGCACAACACCTGCAATGAGATAAAAATTAAGTGTTGATCCCATTATCTCTGCAGGATCTCAGCCAGGCAGGAAATCCCAAAGGAAAACATCAGCAACATTTCCAGCTGTGCAAGGCTCCATAACTGAAGTATCTCCTTGCCTTGTCAGAAACACATCCATGTTCATGTGGGTAAACTGAGACACCAAGAAATGGGTATCAGTTATTACTTACTAAGTGAAAACCTGGACCCTGGGGGTGAGATTCCCGGTGCTGTGCTGCTCCATAAGAGTGTTCTTGTCTAGCTGGGCATCCTTAGAGTATTTCTGAGGTGTCAAGAGCAGCCATCACAAATTAACATAAAAGATTTAAAGCAGTGAGATGAGCAGCAGCTGTGTGCCCTGAGAGCTGCAGACAAGACTCCAGCAAAGGTGGGAGCATTTTAACAGCAGCCACTGGAATGTTCAGCCATCCCCTTTGAGAGGGAAATGAGCCATTCCTGAGTCCCTCAGCACTCATCAGTTCCTCCCGGATTCCCCACGAAGGGGAAGGAGAGCAGGCAGATCCCTTTGGGAGGCAATAATACCTGTCCTGCTTCCTGGAACTGCTGGCAACGATTAGAACATCTGAAAAGAATTTCTGCCAAGCGTTCAAGGGGAATGAAAATGTCAAAAGACATTTGTAAGAACAAAGGGAATCAATAGTTCCTTTTCTTCTGTCTAACACTCTGTTCCAATGAATTTTGGATTTGAGGAATGAGTTTAGACCAGGGCAAAACTCCAAGGCAGAGGTGTGTACAAGGACTGGCTCCCATCTCTGGGGTTAGGACTGGGGTGGAGGATGCACAGAGGAATTGCAGCCTTCCAGGAGGTAAAGGGGGCTTGTAGGAACGAGAAGGACTTTGGACAAGAATGTGGAGTGACAGGACAAGGGGGAATGGCCTTAAGCTGCCAGAAGGCAGGGTTAGCTGGGATATTGGGAAGGAATTCCTGGCTGGGAGGGTGGGGAGGCCGTGGCAGATGCTCCCAGACAAGTTTTGGCTGCCCCTGGATCCCTGGAAGTGTCCAAGGCCAGTTTGGACAGGGCTTGGAGCAGCCTGGGACAATGAGAGTTGTCCCTGACCATGGCAGGGGTGACACTGGGTGGGGTTTAAGTTCCCTTCTCACATAAACCATCCCAGGATTCCATGGCCTTTCTGGGGTCACCAGAGGTGTTTGTGTGGTGGGAAGGTCAGTGCTGGTCTCACTTCCCTTCATCATCTGATGCATCTCCCAGCCTTAGATGAAGCAATACTGACTTGGGAACAATGAGAAAGGCCCAGAACCCAGGGAGGGGAAGGAACAGCAAAGACCAGGCCCATAAAAGAATCAGAAGGTGAATTCCACTGAAATCTTTTATAATAAGTGTACCTGCCTCCTGTTTTATCTCATGACTTAGTAACACAATGCAATTTCCAAGTGGGTTTTGTTTCTAAGACCATGTAAGGTAGGTCAGAGCCCTGCAAGGGTTTTAATTCCAGAGCAACTCCTGTGAGCACTGCAGTTGCTCTCCTGGAGGGGTAATTGCACTTACAGGGAATAAAACAACAGTTTGAATATTTCTGTGTCATGTCCAACACAAGCAAAGCCCTTTGCTGGCTCCCAAATCTTCATCTATTACTGAACCAGGGACTTGTGGAGTTGTTTCACTGTTCAAAGAGCAAAGGAGACAATGACCTCTGCTCTGCCACTGCAGAGGCCTCAGTCCTGCCCTGTGCAGGGCAGCACAAGAGTGGTGCTGCTGGAAATCTGACCCCTGCAAGCTGCCCCTGTTTAGGTTGTTCCAGGTAATCCCCTAAAGTGAACAAATGGGAAACCAGGGGAATGCAGAGTGGGAAAACATGGAAGTTTATTGTCACAGAATGGTTTGGGTTGGAAGGGACCTTAAACCCCTGCCATGGGCAGGGACCCCTCCCCCTGTCCCAGGCTGCTCCAAGCCCTGTCCAGCCTGGCCTTGGACACTCCCAGGGATCCAGGGGCAGCCACAGCTGCTCTGGGCACCCTGTGCCAGGGCCTGCCCACCCTCGTAGGGAACAATTCCTGCCCAATATCCCATCTGTCCCTGCCCTCTGGCTGTGTCCTGTCCCTCCAGCCCTTGTCCCCAGTCCCTCTCCAGTTCCCCTGGGCTCCCTTCAGGCACTGAAAGGCTGCAGTTGGGTCACTGCAGCCTTCTCTTCTCCAGGCTTCCTGATTTAAGGGAAGATAACAAGGATGACCAGAAGCAATAACATTTTCAGGAGTAATTGATCTGTGTGGCAACTTGGGATGAAAGCAACCTTCAAGAAGTCAATATTTCTCATTTTCTGTGGAATGGATGTGAACTATGTAAATATTTTTGTTTCACTTGAAACTTTGTTTAAATTGGGAAAGTTTCATGGCAGCATTTATAGCTCACAGTGTTGCTTTATGTCATTAATGCTGACCGTGGCTTTGCAGCATCCAGAACCAAGAGCAACATCCAGGTTTTAATAGAATGGAAGTTGCTTTAGAGAAGGTAAAAGTAAAACCCTTTAGGTTGTCATAGGGAAGCAGCAGCAAGAAGGGAATGAAAGGTTAGAGTTCACATTGCAGTAAAAATATAAACATCCCACAAGATGTGAATTTATTGATAGTTTTAATGGAAATAAATTGGATAGGTTTAAAAAGAAAAAGCAAAATAAAAGACTACAGTTTTCCATTAGAAATACAAGATTCCCAGAGCTGAAATTATCCCAAACTCTCTGGTGCCTGTCTGAAGCAGAGGACGAAGCAGCAGGGAGCTGTCAATGTTCTCAAGGGATATAAGGAGCACAGTGAAATCTGAACTCCCATCTTTATCCATGATTTTCCATAGCTGATGTATTTCAGGACTGACAGCCCCCACACTCCTGCTGGGCCTTGCAAACCTCTGCTCTCCTCCAGGGCAGTCATTATTTAAGATTTTTAAGCCAATTTTGAAATGTGGCACCTAAAAGTCCCCCCAAAGCCATGCTCTGACCTTAACAGCAGCACCAGAAAGCAGTGAAAGAGCTCTGGTGCCCACTCATCTCATCGGGCTGTTGGAACTAATTCAGCCCTTCAGTGTTTCAATTGTTGCTGGAATGAACTTAAGCACTGTCCACTTCACCAGAGGAGGAATAAATCAGCTGAGTTGGGATGGAATTCCCTGCCAGGGCTCAGGGGAAGCAGTAGCTCTCTGAGGAAGGATGGAATGAGAACCAGGGTAGGCAGGGATGAATCACGGAGGCAGGAGGAGCCTGCAGGGATAAGATTGGGTTTGTGGTGGGAGAACCTTACCCCAGGCAAGGTTTTGGCTGCTTATCCTGGTGCCATCCTTCCCTGGGCTACTTTTCCCCTCTGCCTTGGCTGCCTTTTAAGTCTGGAGTTGCCCACAGAGAGGTGACTGAGCACAGAGCAGCTGGAATTTCAGCCTGGAGAAAAGGAGGCTCAGGGGGCCCTTCTGGCTCTGCACAGCTCCTGACAGGAGGGGACAGCCGGGGGGGTCGGGCTCTGCTCCCAGGAACAGGGACAGGAGGAGAGGGAACGGCCTCAGGCTGGGCCAGGGGAGGCTCAGGGTGGACATCAGCAGGAATTTCCCCGTGGAAAGGGTGGTCAGGAATTGGAACTGCCCAGGGAGGTTTGGAGTGCCCATCCCTGGAGGTGTCCAAGGAATTCCTGGAGGTGGCACTCAGGGCTCTGGGCTGGGGACAAGGTGGGGATCAGGCACAGCTGGGACTCGATGGTCTGGGAGCTCTTTTCCAACCTCAGTGATTCTGGGAATCTGTGGGAAAATCCTCACCCCTTCTAAGCATAAACCTGTTACTCCCAAACCTGACGCTCACCTTTGTTGCTGTCTCTGCCTTGTCCTGATGATTTCCTGAAGCTCAGTTTAAAAACAGGTGGGGACTTTTCCTTCATCTAGAGCAATTACTTTTCTTTATTTTTACCCACAGAGGATAAAACGTGGTCTGCTGAAGGCAATGTGGGTTAATGCAAAAAAAGAGAAGAACTAATTAAGCACACAAAGGTGCCCATCCCCTTCTGCTGAAGGACAGAGAGCAGAGCAACCAGGAGCGTCCACTCGCAGTGCATAATAAATTGGGGTACTGGCTTCTGTCTTAGAGAAACAGAATCATTTCAAAGAAATAAATTTATATTTCAGCTTGAGCATCCCTGTCTCATCTGGGAATGAAATAACTCCAGTGTAGCAGCATTCCTCTGTTTCTTAGTAACCATGGAGCCAGACTGACGCACTGAATTTCTGTCCTGGCCACATCTTCCTACTCCCTTTAGACAAAAAGAGCACAGCTCTGCCAGGAACTCCAACTCACGCTGCTTTTAATTTCCACCAGGGGTTTTGTCTGCTGTTGTAGCAGCAGCAGATTTGGAGGGATCTCTCTGCTCCGGGACCACTTTGCTCACTGGAGCATGTGAGCCTTTCCCAAGGCAGGACGGACCAGTAGGGAACAGTGTCCAATGGAGAATGGAAACTCTTCCTTAGTCAGAAAGCCAGACCCAGATATCCTGACGCATCGGGGTTGCAAAAACATGAGAGTGGGGAAATTCAGGGAGGGATATCACAGCTGCCATCCTTAAATATCACTGGATGAAGGTTGATCCTCCATGAACAGGGCAGGACTGGTACAGCAGCAGCAGGAGCAGGGTCTGGCTCAGAGGCACAGGTTCTGCACTGTCCCTTATCCATGGAGAGTATGGGAAAGACATACATGGATACATGTGTCCAAAGGGCACAAGGAGCAGATCCCTAGTGAGAAACCCAGCAATTCCACTGGGAAGATTAATGGCACGCTCCAGGAATCTGGCATGGCTGGAGAAAATGAATTGTGAAACTCTTGGAGATTTGCACATTTGTTTTCATTTTGCATGAGAACAGTCAGAAGGTTTTGAAAAGTTTCATTAAGAACAGGAAAAGACGAATCCATCCTGGAATGATGAACAGCCTGAGCTCCGGAGTGCTCCGTGGGATATGGGACACTCTGCTTTGGGCCTTTCTCTGTATGCAGAGAGAAAGCACAATCCGTGGAATATTGAGTGTTCTCTGGACATGGTGTTGTCACCTGCTGGCCTCAAGCCCCACGTGGTGTTAGGTCAGAGGTTTGACTTGATGATCTCAAAGGTCTTTTCCAACCTCAGCAATCCCGTGATTCTGTGCTACAACACAGATGATGATGATGATACAGGCGCAGGAATATTTGACCAAAGACTATTTCTAAGAAGAGAATTAGTGAAGAGAAATGATCAGGGGAATGTTTTCATTTCAATTAACAGAATTTTAGTGAATTTATCTCTCTTCAGCTCACATTTGCTTTTGTATCCATCCCCACACATCTCCTCTGTTTGCTTGCTGCACAGAAATCTCAATTTTAGGATCCTTAGATAAATATGAAGACTGTACTGCATGCAGTCTGAGTTCATATTTGAAGAAACAAAATTGGAACTCCACATTTTGTACAAAGGTTTTTCATATCTCAGGATCTTCCAGGTATCTGGATTTTTATCTGATTGTTCCCTTTTATATAAATACTAACAGACAATTCAGAGATAATCTTAAACTGCAGCTCAAAATCTGAATTACATGAGATAATGAGACCCGTGTGGGCATTTTCTTACTGCTCTGGGTCAATAATTTAAAATTCTGTGAATAACATGAGAGAAGTAATTCAGAACTGAGCAGTTCAGGTTGCTCAGAGAAGCTGTGGCTGTCCCTGGACCCCTGGAAGCATCCAAAGCCAGGTTGGATGGGGCTTGGAGCACCTTGGGATAGTGGAAGGTGTCCCTGCCCATGGCAGGGAGTGGCACTGGATGGGCTTTTAGGTCCTTCTAACCCAAACTATGCCAGGATTCCATTCTCAGGCTCTACAAGACCACACCTGTGCAGGTGCAATTCCCCAGGCACTGAGTGCAGAGCCAGGGAACTCCAGCTCTCACCTTCCCTGTCCTCTCCAAAGCAAACAAATTACTGCTCCAGTAATTAACTGTGAGGAGCAGGGCTGGGAGAAATCACCTAGGAGAGGGCAGGCAGGAAAACAATGAGCCTGAAAAAAACAATCCAGGAAAATAATGAACTTTTCTTGTGGAGGAGGATGCAAAAGGAATCTGGGCACTAAATTCCTCCTTCTTAGAACTGTGGAATCAGAGATTCATTAAAGTTGGGAAAGCCATCAGAGATTATGGAGTCCCATCGTTCCCCAGCACTGCCAAGCTGCCACTGACCCATGTCCTGGTTATTGCAAATCACCTCAACCACCTTGTCTCCTTTTAAAAGGAAATTCTCCATGAATTTGGAATAACAGAATGGAAATAACTGGAAAATCAGGCCCTATTCCTTTCCAACTGTCTCTTGAATGGGCTTTGATGGCACCATCTTTGCCAAAGTCCAAACCTGTGGAACCAGCCCATGCTGAGTTCCCCCATTATGGTGCTGATGTTCAGCTGGAGCTACAACACCTCATCCTTTCCCAAAAGCCAGGAATTATTCCCTTATTTAAGTCATTAAATATTCAAACATTTTTTGCCAGGGGTCAGAGCACTTGCCTCAGATTCCTCCCAGATGGGGATGGTTGTCAAGGTAACAGCCAGCATCACCTCTGCATCCTCAGCCCTCCCCAGCAGTGACCAAGGTTTTTTCTCTCTGGGTGAGCTCTCTGCGGGCTCAGAGTTACAGGTGCCCACTGAGAGTGATCTGTTTGCTGCTAAGCTGTTGTGACAGGACAGCAGAGTCACAGGTTTGGTTTTACTATTGCTGGAGTCTGGGGAATTTCAGTCAGCACATTCAGGAGGACTAGGCTCAGGGATATTTCTCCCTAAACCATCAGGATGAGCTCTGACAAGTGATGATGTGTGACCACAGACTCAGCCTTTGCTTCATGACTGTGTGAAACACTTGGGCTCAGTCCCACCCGGAGTCATTCACAAAATCTGTATTGACATCCAGCGAGCCACACTGACTCCTTTCCTAGCCAAAGGGGAGGGCAGTCAACCTTCTTTCCAGTATCTGAGACTGAATTATCTGTTCTGGGGAAGGAAAAGGTCGCCTTGGCTCAGCTGTTGACATCCCTCTCTGGAAACCTAAAGCATAATGAAAGGTATCTCTGTGCTCAGACACTCTGGGCTGAGCTCTTTGTCCAAATGTGAACATCCTCTGTGTTGACATTTCCATCTGAATGAGTTATCTGGATTCTCTTGACAGTTAATGGAGAAAAACAGGCCCCCAGAGGCCACAGTTACCTGCACTGCAAGGGGGATGTGGGGGTCAGACACAGCAGGCAGGAAATGCCCTATGCTGTACATGAGATCAGGCAGGAGCCAGATCCAGCTGCCCTTGTGTTCTTCCTTCGTATGTAGGGGAAATTCAGTAAATTGGAGGCAGGATTGGAGAAATAGGGACAAATTTGAATTTCCAGAAAATCCCAGTTAGCAGTGGTACAAACCAAGGTGTGGAGGCTGTTGCGCAACAGACACATTTCCCTCTGTTCCAGCAGCTTCCAGCAGATATTCCAGGACCCTTTCTACAACTCTGGTGAGCAACCATTGAAGAGAAGACACAGAAATAGTAAAGGCCTCTTCCAACTCACTTTCCATCCCTTTTTGGGTTGTTTTCCATCTGTAGGAGGTTCCAGCTGAGAAAACTGAATAATCCCATAATCCCAGAATGGTTTGAGTTGGAAGGAAATTTAGAAATCCTGTAGTTCCAACTTTCTGTCATGGCTGGAACAGCCAAAGTCCTTGGGATTTGGTTGTATACATTATTTCAGTGATGCTCCTGCCAGATTGTGTTTTCTTGGGCAGCAAAAGATCAAATTAGTTTGCACAAAGTTGTTTTTTTTTAATAAAGTTTTTAGAAGTGAAGTGGGAGGAAATCAGAGGGGCTACTGCCAGCAAAGGCTGCTGGAGATGGCAATGGAAATGTCAGGGAGGCTTCTGCAGTGGCACCTGGCCAGGGATGGAGGGAAAGTCAAGGCCAGGCTGGACTGTCCTTGGAGCAGCCTGGGATAGTGGAAGGTGCTTTTGCTGGGAGGACCTGGAGTACCCTGCCAGGACCAACCCTACAGGGCACAGATCAGCCACAAAGGAGTTTGTGGACATCTGCTGGAAGAGATTTTTTAGTTGTGCTCTCAGGTGGTTGGAATCCTGGGAGCAGGGAGCTGGGACAGGCTCCCAGCCTAATCTGTGCCTGACTTGGAACAGCCATTCCCATATAACACTCCCATGGCTACATCTCCCGGGAAGTTACAGAGGAAAGAGAACTGATCTCCATTCCATAGATGGAGCCAGCGGGGCACCAGATCCAGCACATGGCACATTTGGTGCCTGCTCATTGTTTCCCTGCAGAGCAGCTGCTGCTGAACTCTCCCAAAGCAATTAATCAGCTGAAGGGATGCACAGAGAAAAGGAACTTTCTGTGCAGGTCTGGCAGCATGACCCAGACCTGCTTTGGCTCAACCTGGAGCACGATGCCGTTCCTCCATCACCCTGCAGTGCCCTGTGCCTGACATTGGCAAAGCTGTATCCCAGACTGTCCTTGGGCACTGCTGGCAGTCATGAGGAGCTGCTCAGCTCACTCCAGTTTAACTCTTTCTCTCTACAGTGGGATGGGAATTGTTCCTTGAACTGCAGTAGGAATTCCTGTAAGAAAAACCCTTTGGGACTGGTCCAAACCCAAGCTGGTTTTTAGACCAGATCTAAGTCTCCCTCAGGGTCCTTATGCCCAGGTTTGTTCCTTGACGTTGTGACTCAGCAGTTCAGATGTTGGGAGGGCCCAAAGCAGTGCAGGAAAGCCCTCACGTGGCTAATCAGAGCAAGATTCCCTCCTGCAGCTTGACCTTTCCACCTGCTCCAGGCAGATGATGGAGAGTGATGGTTGAGACAGTTGTGGAGTCCCCAGCCCTGGAAGGATTTAAAATCCATGTGGATGTGCACTTGGGGACATGGTCAGTGGTGGCCTTGGCAGGCCTGGGGGAACAGTTGGACTTGATGATCTCAGAGGGTTTTTCCAACCTATAAAAATCCCTGATTCTACAGTTCTCAGGAGGAATTTAGTGCCCAGATCCCTTTTGCATCCTTCTCCACAGGAGAAGCTCATTATTTTCCTGGATCAGCTTTTTCAGGCTTATCATTTTTCTCCTGTCCTGTCCTGGGTGATGTCTCCCAGCAGTGCAGGAGACTGCTCACAGTCTGGGTGTGCAGTTAATTACTGGAGTGTTTGTTTGTTTGTTTGTTTGCTTTGGGGAGGAAGGGAAGGTGAGAGCTGGAGTTCCCTGGCTCTGCACTCAGTGCCTGTTCTGCAGGTCCCACTGAGGGCGGCTCAAGGCTAAAGCATCAATTCAATTCCACTTGAACCCTCTAATAATGCCAAGAAAAGAAGGAAAGTGGCTTCACCCTTGCAACACTCCCCCTGCTGAGTGCTCCTTCAGACCAGCCTCTCCTTGAGCTCCCACACTGCCCTCCCACTGCATCAACCCAGCTCCTCCTCTGCCCGGAGCAGATCCCCTGGGCAAGGAATGGAGGTGCTGGAATTTCAGCTGGGAATTGGGAGGTGCTCAAGGAAATGAGGTGCTGCCATGGCCATGGCTCAGAATGAGCCCTGCCATACCATAAGCCCCACCTGGCCCTGGGCAAGTCTTCTGCCACCCATGGAGCAGCTTTCCCTCTCCAGAAAAGAAGGAGAGTCACTCTGGGGCTCAGATTGGGGAGGAAAAAAAGAGACCTGAGTTGGAACAGAGGGAGCTGAGGGCTGGTGCTTGCTGCAAGGCTGCACAGAACCACAGTCACAAAGGCTGGGACATCCAGCACAGAGTGATTTGACAGACAAGGATGCAAACGGACTCAGGAACAGGCAGAGAATGACCAAACCCAAACCCCAGAGTTCATGCAAAGACACACAACCCCCCTGCACCCAGATATTCATGTTTATATTTGTGCCAAAGTGGTTTTGGTACATGGAATTGCTCCCATCCCTTTAAGATCCTCTCCAGAAAGCCCCAACCATCAGATACCAACTTGGCCCTTGTATCTCTCCAGCACAGACTGGACCTGCCAGAGTCATTTGGCACTTGATTTATGCATGACCAGATCTAATAAAATAAACTTTTTCTCATACTGAAAAGATAATTGGTTCTCTGCACAGAACATTCTGGAAGTTTAATTCACATGAACACCAACACTATGCTCACTTAGGTGTTATTTATATACAAACACTTCACCAGCTGCCCCATTATTAAAACCTCAAGCTGTTTTCCTGGAAAGAAAATGAAGATTTATATCTTTCTTTTTCCCATAGACATTTGAATTCCCATGGACTGGCCCACAGAATGCCCTGAATTCTGCCTGGTGCACACGGAAGGACATCAACCCACCCCATGGAAGAAGCTGCACCAGCTCGAGTCCACTCTGACCTGCATAAAATTGCTGAAATAGGAGAAAGCTTTGACTTTCCCAAGGAGCTCTGGCAAGTCAGGCCCTGGCACTGGGATCTCTTGGAAAAAAACAACCCACATTTTGTCCAAATGCTGCCTTTCCCCCGCAGAGAGCAGTAATCATATTTCTCATCTGAATTTCCCCTAAACAGGAGTTATTGCCCAGAGCTTTGATTTGTGAGGCAATTAAACAGGTTGGGATTTTCTCCTCATACTTTTCCCATTTCCAAGCTCAACTGCTGATGCCAGCAGACGTAGCAGACATAGTTTATTTGTTCTTGCAGATAATGTCATTTTTAGTGCTAAAAAAGTCATTTCAGAGCACATGGATACAACCGCCCATAAGCTCTGATTGTGTTTTCACAGATGCATTTCTTTAAGGCCAGAAGGAAATACTGTCATCCCCATCCTGCCTGACCTCCAGCAGGACACGGGACACGGAAATTCCCTCTGTAATTTCCGTGCTGCACTTCTTTATCCCTGCTTCACTTAAAGCCATGGAGAAACATCCATCGTTCCCTGTATCTTTACAGTGGGAATATACCATGGCACTGAGCAAAGTAATTCACCCACTTTGGGATTGAAGGGATTTGATTGACCTGCATAGGGATATTTATCTCAGATGTATTACCCTCAGTCTTTGACATAGCTGGTGTTTTTGTGTGACTGATAAATATTCAGTGTAATATTGTTTTTCCACCAGCAAATTTATTAGTCTTGAAATCACTAAGGTAGAGCTGGTCAGGAAATTGTTGCATTTGTTTTGCAGGCACAATGGCTTGTTCTCCTGCTTGTAACTGAAAAAAAATTCCTGCTTATGAAATCAAATTCAACATTTTTCATTTCTCCAGCTGGAACTTTCCAATCAATAGAAAAGGAGAAATTTTATGTAACAAGGATTTTTCTTCTGGTGTGACATTTTGATTTGTAGATGCCAACATTTCAATGGGTTTATTCTCACCTTTAGGAAAAGGAATAGGAAGGAGTTTACAGGAGCAGCAGGAGATGTTTCCCCTCTGGCCAGGACCAGTGAGCCAACAGATCATGGAATCATGGAATATCCTGAGCTGGAAGGACCCCACAGGATCACTGAGTCCCACCCCTGGCCCTGCACAGACACCCCAACAATCCCACCCTGGGCATCCCTGGAGCGCTGTCCAAACACTCCTGGAGCTCTCAGGGCAGCCTCGGGGCTGGGACCATTCCCTGGGGAGCCTGGGCAGTGCCAGCACCCTCTGGGGGAAGGGCCTTTTCCTGAGATCCAACCAAACCCCCCTGACACAGCTCCAGCCATTCCCTGGGTCCTGTCCCTGCTCTCAAGCAGCAGAGATGAGAGCTGCCCCTGGGGAGGAAAGGAAGGCTGTTCTCAGCAGTTTGGGGTTTCTGGCAGAAGGGGCTGCTGAGCATTTAGCTATCAGGTGCAAAGGTGCAGTGATTCAGAACTCTGCAGATGCAAGGTATTTGTGCACTTTTAGTTCAGCAGGATTATTTTCTTTTCCTTCACAATATTTTAATTATGCTCTAGCTATAATTAGTTGAGTTAAAATAGGATTTATAATGCATTTAAAAGATCTTTTCCTGCCTTCCCACATCTGCCCAGACTTCTCAGGTGCTTGGGGAAAAAAAAAGGAAAAAAATCAAGATAATTTTGTACGTGTGCACACTTAACGAACGCAGTGCAGTCCCGGGAGCAGCACTGCAGGTCCTGGATCCATGGATCCAAATGCAGAGCAAGATGCAGGAAAAAGGGATTGAAGGAGCTGGGTAAAACATTGCCATACACAACATTTTAATGCCCTTCCAGGGATCCCAGTCCATCTCAGCCAGAAGAGCTCTTGAATCTATAAGAGAGGTGAACAAGGGAGCTTCTTAAATTAACAGCAACTTAAAGGCTGAAAGTCAGTGAGGGAATAGATGAGATGCCCAGGCAGTAAAGAACAGACAGAACAATGCAGGCAGCACCTGAGCAGTCTGGGGATAAAACTGATCAGCATTATTTGTTCAAGGCACTTTTCCACCTCTACACAACCTCTACCCACTGTGAGGTCCCCAACATTTGATCTCTGAGGCTATTTCAGCTCTCCAGCTGCCTTCTGGCAGTGCAAACAGACACAGGAACACACCAAGGCTTGAGTTCCCTTTGCTTTTGGCATGGACAGCTCCTGCAGCCTGAAATATTGTCCCATAGTGGCAGCTTGCCTATCTCTGCTCCTGGAAGAGACCCTGTCCTGAAGGCTGGAGGAGAGCAGGAGTGTTCCAGCATCACACGTGGCCAGTGTCCCAGATCAGAGATTCCTGGTCTAGTTGGGTGGAAAAGGGACCTTCAAGCCCACGCAGTGGCATCCTCTGCCATGGGCAGGGACACTTCCCACTGTCCAAGGGTCCTCCAAGCCCTGTCCAGCCTGGCCTTGGACAGTTCCAGGGATCCAGGGTTTGCCACCGCTGCTCTGGGCACCCTGGGCCAGGGCCTCATCACCTTCACTTTAATTTTTTTTCCTTACATCCTGTCTAAATCAAATCTCTTTCAGTTGAACACCATCACTCTTTGTCCTATTGTAACAGGCCCTGCTAAAATCTTTGCCTGCAGCTCTCCTGGTGCCCCTTTGGGCCCTGCAAGGGGCTTTGAGCTCTCCCTGGAACTTCTCCAGGTGAGCACTCCCAGCTCTCCCAGTCTGGCTCCAGAGCAGAAGGGCCCCAGCCCTTGGAGCAGCTCCAGGGCCTCCTCTGGACCTGCTCCAACCTCCATGTGTGTCCTGATGCCACAGGGACACCTGAACATGGCACAGTTGGAAGCCAGGGGGGAACTGAGGCACAGAGGTGGATCTTCAGGAAATTATGGGGCTCATCACTGCCTAAACCATGGGCAAGTTCAATGAACAAACGGCAACCAGGATCAAATAACTGCTGGAAAGGTCTTGTGAGTTTGGGTTCCAACCCTAGACTGGTTCAAGTGAAGTGAAAGTTCTTTGGACTCTTCAACTCCATTTCTAAACGTCCCTGTTGTGACTGAGGCTCCCAGATCAATTCCTGAGGGTGTGATTTCTGTGTCTGTTCCTGCTCCAGACCTCAAACAGGGACAAATGCCCTTTCCCTGACATCTGGGGTGACAGGAAGAGCCCTAAATCTCACAGCAACAAGGTACAGACAAACCCTTGCTCTGGGTTCAAACCCCACAACATTTCAGACAACCCGACAGTGATGACTGATCTGGGGAACTTTTTTCAGCAGTTTTTAGTCTTCATTGTTTTGGAGCAAATGGTGATTTTATCTGCAGAGCAGTGCAAACAATGAAGCCTCACTTTTAGATTTGCTGGTTTAAACCATGTTGCTGACACTGACAATTGCTTGAGAGATAAATTCTGAAAAAGCAGCTAAAACAAGCTTCTAATTATGTACAGATCCTGCTTTGGTGTTGATTAGAATTACCAGTCCTGCAGAGCAGGGTGTAATTATTATTTTCTCACATGTTGACAAGGCAATAAAATATTAGAACAGTTGAATATGACACTTGCTTATCAGAAAGGAAAAAATTGTGCAAGTCTTCAGGGCTGAAAATGTGAGTCCATGACCACAACTTAGGGCACTGGAATTCCAAAGGATGGACCTCATTTCAGATGCTGCTTCCAGGAGGCAGCTGAGACACCACAAGAGCAGAGAGGGCCATCTGTGGTGAGAGCTGAGCCCCAGAAACTGGGTAAATTAGTCTCATTCCTACTGTACAGAAGGAGAAACAAAACTGATGTTTGGGCAGGCTGAAATGGGCCCTGAAGTATCTGATTTCCAGTTCATCAGAAAGTTTGCGGAGAAAAATAGAAGTTTAAAAAGGGGCATACTTGATTTTCATTTAAAATTTTCCGTTTGTCTTGAAAAAGTTGCCTGTGGCTTTGAAGATTTTTGTGTGGATAAAATAATATAATTATGGAAGTCAGGCTCATTCCATGAACACTTTTTCCTCATTAAAACTCCTGGGTTTCCCTTGAGAAGCCTCACCCTGCTTTGAGTGATGCTGATTTGAAGGACTTCTTAGAATCAGGTCTCCATCGAGTAAATCACCTTTGGCCACCAGCTTTGGTCACCAGAGCATTCAGCACTTTAGCTGCACTAGCAGCTCTAAATGGTGTTTCTGACAAGATTTCCTGGCTTCAGAATGGAATAATCTTCAGCTTGTGCTGGATTTTTAAATGAAAACCGGGTCAGAAATGCCCAGCTCTGGCATAGCCCAACAGGATCATTTCATTAGGAATGCATTATTACTTTTCAGAGCCATGTTTGGCTCAAAAACATGGAGAGTCTGAACTGAAAAGAAAGATTTTATTATCCAGCTCTGAAAGAATCAAAGGATTTTTCTCCCCCAGCCAAATAAAATCACAAAATCCACAGATCTTTGCATTATTCAATGTTTTCCATCCTCAGACTGCAATCACTTATCTCTGCTATTTTAACAAGCATTAAAAGAGCCCTCATCCACTCAAGTGGAAACCTGGAACACTAAACTATGCACAAAGATAATTTATTGACCTACAATATTGAGCAAGGTTACCAGGTTTGGAATTCACCAGTTTATTCTTTTCCTTGCTACTTCAAAGAGAAAATTAAAACAAATTATTATTTGTAAAAACAGTAAACTGGGTCATTGCAAATGTCAGGGAGGAAGCATTACAGCAAAATCTTCACCATTAAACTGCCAGGAAGAATCATTTTGGATAACTTTAGACTTAAGTGGAGTGGAGTGTACTTTCAAACTGCACCTCTGGGAATTGGTTTGTACATTTTCAGTCCTTTTACTCAATGTCATGTGTAGAGCTGGGGTGGGGTTTTTTGGTTAATTGTACAGGTGGGGACATTTAACTGCTCTGTCTAAGCCAAACAAAACCCAACCAGGTCTGAGTGGGCACCTTTGTAATTATCAGAGAGAAGGAGCAGCCCTGAAGGATGAGAGGAAGTGGATGGAGGGTAAGGAAGATGAATTTCCCTCTAGCACATCTCACTTCTCAAGAACTACAAAGCAAGCCCAGAATGACTCCTTCAGACATACATCAAGATGAGAGGAACCCTCTCCTCCTGAAGAGGAGCCAGGGAAAGAAGCTCATGGGGTCCGGAGCCAAGGCAAGGCAGGATCACAGCAGGAAGGCAGCAGCTCAGGGCACAGTCTGCTTCCAATGACACTGAGCTGGGGCTTGGGAAACCCTGGGAAAGCAGGAACTATGGGATTTGGGGCAGTGCAGGCTGACCTCACTTGTTGGAAGTGTTTTTGGGTTGGGATGAAGGTGATGCTCTCCCTCAGCAGAGTTTGAGCAGGGAAGAGACAAGACCAGAACACAATCAGCTTGAAAGGGAAGTGGAAATCCAGAGCAGCCAAGAGCTCCAACAGGGATAAATAGAGCTCGGGAGGGGCAGGGGGTGCAGGGCACCTGAATACAACACCACACAGTTACAAGATTCCAGTGGGAAAGGGATTTGATGGCAGCTATTTGTGGTGTGAAAGAAGGGATTTCAGGTGACCTTGCCCCTGATAAGTCACAGTTGTACTAATTACCAAAGAATGGTTTGCAGCTGTAACTAATAAAGATAGGTGTGATAAAAGGGGTGGGTTGGCTGGTCAGAAGAGTCTTTTGATAAAGAAGTGCCCTTTGAGGAAGGGGACCCTGAGGAAGGGAGCCTTGAAGAGGTAGAGGAGCCCCTGAGGAGAGGAAAAGATCCAGGGAAGAGAAGAAGAACAAAGAAGGAAGGGAATTACTGCTGGTAAAAGATCTGCTGGGAGGTTAGTCTGGGTTTGATGAAGTTGGAGCCTGCAGGCACAGTCGAGCTAGCTAAGGCCTGTGTTCAGAGACTGCAAACTGATATTTGCAGATGTAGTACAGCAGGAGATAACCAGCAGTCAGAGTCTGCAATTAGACCCTGCAGTAGGAGCTTGCTGTAATCAGTCAGGATGGCTACATTGTAAGGAAGACTAAACTGGGACCTTTTTCTGTTGTTAAATATCTCTGTTTTGGCTCATTTCTATCCCTAATGAGAGGCCTGCTGTAAGAGCTATTCTTTTTCTATTAGAAATTGTATCACAGAATCCTGGGATGGTTTTGGCTGGAAGAGACCTTAGGTACCCTCCAGTTCCACCCTCTGACATGGGTTCACATTGATGCTTTCCTGTGCTCATAGTGAGCCTTGGACCCCAATGAGGATGACCTGGATCTGTGTCGGGGAGTTGGGTTGGATCTCAGGGAAAGGCCCTTCCCCCAGAGGGTGCTGGCACTGCCCAGGCTCCCCAGGGAATGGTCCTGGCCCCGAGGCTGCCCCGAGAGCTCCAGAAGCATTTGGACAGCGCTCCAGGGATGCCCAGGGTGGGATTGTTGGGGTGTCTGTGCAGGACCGGGGTGGGACTGGATAATCCCTGGGTGTCCCTTCCAGCTCAGGATATTGCCTGGTTCTATGATGCAGCACCTTTTTAGCAGCCACTGAAAGAGGTGGAAGGATCAAACTCAAAGGAGAATCTTTTGCAAACAAAACTGAGACCATCATTTGATTCCACTAATCCCCCAGCCTTGCTGTACTTTGCACCCAATAAACCCTCTGTGAGAGCTGGTTTTCCCTTTAATCTACTGCTGATTGAGGAATCTTTTCTGACAACGAAAACTGTTCAATTGTAACTTTTACTCATGAAAATAGAGCCTTCACCTTCAGGTGCCTGCATTGTCTTGACAGAGTTCCAGTCATAAAAAGCCCTCGTGCAGCTCGGGCTCTGATGGATTGGAAGCCATAAATCTCATTGTTATTGGAGCCACAGTTCTCCATGCTCAGTGCAACAAGTACTCCCCAGCCATAAATCCTTGTCTCCTTTACCATAAGAGCCCACTTGGAATGCTTCAGCAGAATCTGGATGTTTCTTTAGCTATTTGGGTGCTTCTTTAAAAAGCCATTAGAGGCATTCTCAGGGAAGAAACGAATCTCCCGGGTGAGGCTTTGACAAGAACCCCAGCATTGACACAAATCCCATTGCTGGAGGGGAAGCAGTTGAAGAACTTTATATTTTCCTTGTTCTCCGAACATCCACTGATCAGAACTGGAGACCCCACACTTTGAGGTTCATCTCAGACTTCAATGACCCTCACTTCATTTAAGATGAAAACACAGAAATAAAAAACATTTTTGACCATGTGTAGAGTGATATTTAGTAGAGATGAAACAATGAGATTACCTTCAGATCATGGTAGATACTCCCCAAGTGATTTTGAAACCCTAAAGCTTTCTGAGGAAAAGCCCTTTAAAGTAGTATTTCTTTATCTTTTGTATAATTCTGTACCAAAATAATCCCTTAAGTAGATAGGAAAAGTTATTTTTTTCCAGTAGCAGCATCTAAAAGGGTTAATTCAGATTATGAGTTGGGAAATGCATGGATCGGTTCTGAATTCTGGTTTCTTGCACTGAGTGAAAGAACAGTTTTAAACCCACGCAGAGCCTGAATGATGCTTGATTCCAGCTGTGTCCCTGAGGAGATCAAACCCATCCCAAAATGTTCCCAAGGCCAGAGCCCTGGGAAAACTGTGGGAATAAACCCCTCAAGGCAGAGGGCAGAGCTGGAAACAACAGACACAAGCACTGACATGGAGCCTCATGCTCATGTATCCTCCTTAAATCAGACCTTCAGCAAAGCCAAAACCTCTCCAGGATGAATCTTCTCATTTGAAAGGTGATTCATTGGAATCAAGACAGGGAGAGGAAAGATGCTGGGTGTCATCTGCTTCCCAAGGGTGGAAAGAAGAAATCCAGCCCTGAGTCAAGGCAAGCACTTGGATGACTCAGCTGAAAAAAATATGGGAATTTTTGTTGCACTGTCAACACATTGCTTTTTTAAATGGTAACTGGGAGCCTTTGTCCATTTCTGGGTGTGTTTGGGTCTTGGTCAAGAAATCCTGGGATGTGAGGAGTGCTGGCCACACCCATATTGCGGATACAGGGGATCTCTCACATCTTCAGTACTTCCTGAAGACACCAAGAGCAAAATCCTGCTGTGCTTCAGAAGGGCAGAGCAGAACAACAGGGGCAGAAGTACAGGGAAGGACAACCAGGGAGCCACGTCAGCAATGCCACAAGGACACAACTGCAGGGAAGGAAACCACTCACCTAAAATATTTTCAGTGTAATTTATTTGGAAACGTTTATCCCTCTAAGCTCCAAGTCCTCCCAGACAAACAGATGCACACCCCCAAAATAGCCATTACAGGTCTTTTCCTCATACTCAGCAGGAAAAGGCACCCGGGATGATTTAATGGCTTGAGTCATTAGTTGCATATTGATGATGGGGTGATGCCAAATCTGGAGGCTTGGCAGGAAGCTGGAGATCCCATTAGAGCTTCTGTTACACTTTCAGATTAGAGTGTGAAACATCCTTACTACAGCATTAACAAAGGAGGTTTATTTTCTCAAGTGAAACCTTTTTCTGACCAGAATAACATCCTCAGCACCTGTATTCCTTGTTTTTTAGTGAGGGATGAGTTGCATATGTGCAATCTCCTAATGCAAGCCACAGCAAACATGACCTTTCCTGCTCTGTGCTTCAAGAGGGATCAGTGGAGCTCCTTCTCCTTCCCAAAATACGGGGCCACAGGGCAAAGAGATGATCAGGGCATGGAACAAGCAACAGGAGTTTTCCCAGGACACTACACTGGTGAACAAATCTTTGGCTTCTCTTACTGGTTTTCTGGTACTTCAACTTTCCCATCATTCCTGGGTCTCAGTTTCGAGCTTCCCCTGGCAACCAAGTCAGTGGAAAACTCTGCTGGAGCAAAAAGCTTCATTATCTCACCAATTCACAAAAGAACTTGGCCACTAATTATCTCGAGGCAGTGCCACCAGGAGAGCTAGCAAGGGAAGGATTGTCCTGGGGTATCTCTTGGAACCCATAACTCAGGCTATTTTCCATCAGCCTGACTTTCCCGGCAGGAAAAGCAAGTCCCTCGCCCAAATCAGATCAGACTCTTCAAAGGGATCACCAAGCAGGTGGTGTCTGAGGAAGCAAACTCTCTTGGCAGCACATGTGGAGCTGCTGCCACCTTAGCCATGGCAAGGAGGAAGCAGATTTTCTCTCCAGATGGCAAGTTTCACTTCTACTAATTACAGGTCTGTCCCCAAACACCTGAACACTCCCCAAAAACACATTGAAACACCACTTGACAGGCTGGCAAGTGGCAATGAAATTTATTTCTCTATTTAGCAGTTTAAAAGAATTAACATTTCATCTCTTTTTGCTGCCTGCTCCCCTTCTCCAAGCAGCCCTTTGCAGGCAGTGTTGTACAGCTCTCCTTGGCTGCAGCAAAGGGCATCTCTGGAATAAAAACTTTCAAAAAGAACAAAATAAGCTTTAAAATTAATCCTGGGATTAATTAGGGGGAGATAGGAGTATGGAGTTTGAACCTGCCTCATTCCTAATTAAAGGCTGCTCCCTTCCCAGCCCTGTGCTCTGACGCAGTGAGGATGGGCAGGTTTTTAGCAGCACAAGTCAATAGATCCCCATTGACTTCTCAAAGTCAATCTATTCCTCTTCTATTCCTCTTCTCCTCAGCCTGGCATTCTCAGAAATCGGTGCTGAGACTCCAAATGAATTCCGTCACACCCTAGGTAAGGCCAATAATAATGATCCATACTTACTAATTCTTTCAGTGTTTGGCAGCTCATTAGGAGATTTCCCCCCTTGCCTCTCCCACTTTCCATTCAAAGGGCACAGAGGTAGATCCCATAATTTCTAAGCACTGAGATGTTTAAAGGAACAGCTTTCCTTTTAATTAATCCCCGTTTGACAGGGTGAGCCAATAGAAAGCTTTATTTATTTGATAAATCACTGCTTTACTCAATTTGCAGGAAAAGTTGTAGAATCACAGACTCATGGGATGGTTTGGGTTGAAAAGGACCTTAAAGATCCTCTCATTCCAACCCCCCTGCCAAGGGCAGGGACACCTTCCATGAGAGCAGGCTGTCCTGTCCAGTGTTTGCTGGAAAATAGAGTTATCATTTCGGGCTCAGAGAGATGCCCAAGGAAGAAGGAGATTACTTCTCTGTTCCACAAGATGCTTGAGATGTCACAGGAGAGTTTTTCTCCCCCTTTTACAAATTGGCAACTAAACTTTGAAATTTAAAAAATTGTTTTGGATCCAGATGTCTGGATCTACATGTCTGCTCCCTGTGACAGGGACAGGACCCAGGGAATGGCTGGAGCTGTGTCAGGGGGGTTTGGTTGGATCTCAGGAAAAGGCCCTTCCCCCAGAGGGTGCTGGCACTGCCCAGGCTCCCCAGGGAATGGTCCTGGCCCCGAGGCTGCCCTGAGAGCTCCAGGAGTGTTTGGACAGCGCTCCAGGGATGCCCAGGGTGGGATCATTGGGGTGTCTGTGCAGCGCCAGGGGTGGCACTGGATGATCCTGTGGGGTCCCTACCAGTTCAGGGTATTCCATGATTCAATGATTTCCCCAGCCCAAAAACTTCCCAGGCCTTGGAGCCTCAGGCTGAGGTGTCAGACTGTGTGAAATGTAAGTTTGGTGTTAATTAGTGGCTATGAGTTTAAACTGAGGAGTTTGAGAGTTCTTATCAGTCTGCTGATGATTCCCTTACAGCTCCAAAGCTGTTGTCTGTTGTGTTTCCCAGAGGTGGAAACAGGCAGAATTCATCAGCTACGTTCCCAGCCTCACCGACACCTCTGACACAGACAAAAATAGCCAATACCCGAGGTGTATAAAAATAAGAAACATAGATTATGTGATAACCCAGTGCACACCCCTCTGTGCAGGGCTGGTGCCAGGCAGGTCTTTGTGCTGACTCCAAATCCATCCGCAGTTTTTATTGACTGAACAAATGCCAGAAAATCATTTCACAAACATCAATAGGCTTGGAAGAGAAAATGAAAAATTCATCTTGGGAAGGAGACAAATGAGCTTAACTCATTTCTTCTGCCAGAGTTAACAGGTGTAGAAAAGGATTTTATTCACCACTGCCAGTGTCAAATCTGTGCAATTTGCTGTACAGCAAATGCACCTTCCTTGGAAAGCCCTTTACAATCCTGGGGCCTGGCTGGGAGTTCAGAGAAACACTTGGTCAGAAAGGGTCCCGTGCAGATCTCCAAATCCCTTTTGTACATGAATTTATACAGAAAACAGTGTGGGGAAGTGGAAACAGCCAAGATGGAATATTTACAACTCTCCTTTTAAGTCAAAATGTTTCTTTTCAGACTTGAAAGGACTTTTCTGTGAAGCATTTGGAAAATGAAATATAATTTCAGACCCAGATCAAGGTGCTCTTGGTGTCAAGGTGTATGAATCAAATCCTCCCATCTCTCTCTTCATTTTGAGTTGGAAGTGGAAGCTTCACAGGGATTTAAGCAGAAAGTCTCCTTGTGGATGAAGAGAAATTTAATTTTGTCAAGAATGTCAATTTTCACGTGCTCCCGTCTGCCCTGAATAGCAAAAAATTTAATCTCTCCAGCAAAAGCTGCTTTTATATCCAGCAAGGATCTTGTGTAAAAAACATTCCTGTCCTATAATCAGTCATGGAGAGCCAGTGGATTTTCCACTTTTGGGTGGTTTCTCTTTCTGTCTCTAATCCTGGACTCCCAGTCCAAAGGTACCCTGACTAAGATGAGTTTTTCAAAATATGGCTCTTATGCTTCACTAAGGCAGAAAATTGAATTATTAGGGTCAAGTGCACTGCAGTTCATTATCATTCCTGGCCTGCTATGGGGTGCTAAAGAGTGAGAGCAAAACTGGATTGGCCTCGTGGCCAATTTCAAGTGATGATGGTGCTGCCAGTTTGGTGAGCTGAGATTTTCCACTTAAGCCCAGAAGGATTGTCTGGCCTGACTGGAGAGCAGCACAGTTTGCTGTGGCCCACAAACATCAGAAGCCTGACATCGTCTGATTTGAGAAGATACAGGATTTTTGTCCACTATCCCCAGTCTCCCACTGTTTGTCTACAGGCAAGTCATTCACTATCTCTGAGCTTCAGCTGAAGCATTTCTAGGAAGTTGGGAATTATCTCACCCTGGTGAATGCTGGGAATCCAATCCTTCATCCCTAATCCTGTCACGAAGATGTTCTTCAGAGCACTTGTGCATCTGGGAAGTACATCTGGGGGGGTTAAATTGTGTCTTCCTAGTTTTCAGAAAGTCTCCTTGTTTTATAGTCAGACCAAGGCAGAGCAGAAGTTTTTCTGGGCTGCTGCACATGTTTGCAGACCCATAATAATAAACCCATCAGCTGTAGGATATATCCCAGTCCTAACCTACACCCAGGTCAGAGGATAAGTAGGGGAGGCTGGAATTGGTTCTCCACAGACATCAAGCTCATTTCTGCCCAAAACCCAGGCCATGGGCACCATGCAAGGCACAGCATCACCTGGAACATGGAGGAAAAAGGCAGCTACTGGAATGCAGCCGGAAAAGCTTCGATAAAAGAAAAGAAAAGTAACTTCCCCTTCCAGCTCAGCTGTGGGACAGGGGGTTTGTATCTCCTTCAGCACTGAAATTCTTGGCAGCTGTTTCTACTGGATGAAAACCACCCTTCCCCCAAAGGATTGCAGGACCCTTTCCTGGGGTTTCTATGGAAACACAGCTGCTTTTAAAAATATCTGCTCTTTCCTCCAGTGGAAGAGACTTTGTGCTCTCCTCCTGACTAGTTCTCCCTTTGAATGGGCTATGTGCTCATTTTCCCACCACATCCAGGCTCTCCCTCGCTCTGGCTTGGCAGAGGTTTTGTTACAGGTTAAAGCAGCAGCTCAAGTGAAAAAGCTGGGATGCAACCCAGACCATGAAGAGGCTCCAGCTCTCAGGAGACAAAAACCAGGAATTATTTCCAGAGTTCTCCAGTGCTTGTTGAGGCCACAGCCTGGATATCCTTCATCCTGGCCAGTCCTGCATCTGTGGGCAGTTCAGGTTCCTTCACCACAGAGTCACTGAGCAAAGCCTGAAGGACTTTGGGATCTGGCCCAGGTACATCTTTGCACCTCTTTGGGGTGAAAGCCTGCCAGAAAATACGTGTATCCAGTTTGGGATGCAGTCTGGTCAGGCAGCACTCCTGCCTCTCCCAGCCCCTGACCCCGCTGAATTCAGCGCCACGAAGGGAACCACTTTGTTCCCAACTCTCACTCCCCCTGCCAGGCACCACTGCCTGCCCTGTTTGCCATAACAACCATTTCCAGCCACTCCTGCATCCTGGAAGCACAAATCTCAGTACTTTATGTCAATCCAAGCAGTTCCACAGACAAAACCTCTTGTTAGCATCTCCACAATCCCTCCTGACCAGGCAGTGATGGATGTGACGCGTCACAACCGCCCTGCTTGGACATTTTCTTTCCTGCTGAGCTCCTGCCAAGGGACTGGGAAGCAGTGTTGGGAAGTGCAGGGCAGGGATTCTTGCTTTGCTGCCATCCAAGGCACATCCAGAAAACATCCTGTGATTACCAGCTGGCATTAAAGCACCAATTGTTATTTCTCCACCCCTCTTTCATACACTCTCAGACTTTCTCCAAATACACTGAGAGGGTTTAGCCAGGACTGCAGCACCTGTCACAGGCTGGGCACTGGCTTTGCAGGTGTTCACATTGTGTTTTGTCAAATACTTGCTCTGTCTGGCTCTCCAGATGCTGGGGAGTTTTGTCTCATTTAAAGGTTCAGACACCTGGAACCAGACACTGCAAGGAAGATCTTGCTCAGAGAATGGATCTGAGCACTGCAGAGCTCAGGGAGGGAGCAGAGGGTGGGCAGAGCCCAAGCAGGAGCGCCCAAGCAGGAGCTGGAGGAGTAGCAGAGGATTTGGCAGTTCCAAGGGATTTGTGGAAAAGCAGCACGAGCCCTACCCCTCCCTCCTGGCGACAGCTCAACACTCTCAGGCTTTGCTGGTCCATACCTGAGCCTGTGTCTGTGCCTGCCTGGGGAGAGGCTCAGCTCTCTGACCCTCCACAAGTCCAACCAAGCCAGCCTTTTTGCCATCCAGATTTGCCTTTAAAGCAAGGAGATTTCAATTACCACGAGTCCATTTCATTTTCTGGCCGGATTTTCAGCCTTTTCAGTCCTCCTTGCAGCCTCTCTTCTGCAGCTTGGAGTGCAGAGCTTTGTAATGACATCAGTGGGCAGGTTCACATTTTAGCTGAGGAGCTGAGGCTTTTAGGAAAACATGAAGTTTTGCAAGATTCATAATAAAATCAGTGGAGCTGGCAGCCGTGTAATCCAGAGCCTACATTCCCAGCCCCTTTCCTGGCAAAGGCAACTGGGGAGTCGATAACTCCCTGCCAAAGCTGAAGTTTGTCCAGATTATTTAGCAAATACACCCAAGTACTTCAGGAGAGAATCCACAAACAAGTCGATAATCCAAAAGGAGCTGAATTCAAAAGGACGAGTGCAAGTTTGCTATTCTTGGCATGCTCAGGGCATAGAGAGATGAGGAATTGTGGGGGTAGGATTAAACACAATTTGTGCTTTCAACCATGCAAGAGAAAATGCATTTGGGCTGGGAGAAAAGCAACACCACTGAGAAGTTTTTCCACTTAAACAGCCCAGGAATATCACCCAATGTTTCATCTGACCCTTTCAGCACAGGGCAGCCTTCCTACCAACCACGGGAACGTTGCCCATTCCAAAATGGGGACAAAAAGGCTGTTTGCATAATAGGACAAGACACTGCTGTAAATAACTTCTGATAAAGTGAATCCCAGGGAGCCCAGGAGTGGGGCTGGAGTGCCTGTTGCACAGCCTGTTTTAAACTGCTTTAATATGTCATTAATATGCACCTCCCTGAGGCATCCCTGTGTTTGCTCATGAAAGATTAAAGCGAAGGTTATTTCTACCAATCCCACAGTTTTTCCAGATGCTCTCTCACATTTTTGCTGGAGGAGACAGAGGGCACTGCCTTTTCCCTCTCCTAACATCCCAGGGATGTAGTTTATATCCCAGAATAAACATCCCACAGCAGGGCGTTCCTGTGGTGCACAAAGGAGTGATTTTGATCAGGGAGTCCCAGAATCCCAGGATCATTAAGTTGGAAAAGATCTCCAGGATCACTGAGTCCAATCTGTGCCTGATCCCCACCCTGTCCCCAGCCCAGAGCCCTGAGTGCCACCTCCAGGAATTCCTTGGACACCTCCAGGGATGGACACTCCAAACCTCCCTGGGCAGTTCCAATTCCTGGCCTCCCTTTCCATTGGGAAATTATTCCCTGTCCAGTCCCTGGACTGACCTGTCCCTGTGCCTGTCTGCTGTCCACCCTGAGCCTTCCCTGGCCCAGCCTGAGGCCGTTCCCTCTCCTCCTGTCCCTGTTCCTGGGAGCAGAGCCCCACCCCCGCAGCTGCCCCCTCCTGTCAGGAGCTGTGCAGAGCCAGAAGGGCCCCCTGAGCCTCCTCTGCTCCAGCTGAGCCCTTTCCCAGCTCCCTTAGGTGCTCTTCCTGGGATTGGCTCTCTCCACCCTTTACCTCTGGGGTGGCAGGCATGTGCTGCTCCTGTTACCTTTCCTAAATCTTCCCACTCCAGAACCCCTCAGGTAGCATTTGGGGTGGAAAATCCCCCTGCAGATGTTAACATCCACTATAAGCCTTCCCTCCCAGCACCCAGCTTTGGTGAGGTGACTCCAGGCCTCTTGGCAGGGAATAAAGGCAGCAAACCCAGTTTTGGTTGTTAACCTGTTAAAAACTGGTTTGTGGAATACATGAAGTGATACCTGAGGAGAGGAACCCCAAAGCCTGTGGTGTAAGCAGCTCTGGGGTAAGCCCAGGAGTCTGACAGGGATTTGTCTCCTGACTCCTGACAGCCGGATTCCTGCCCCAGCAGGGTAGAGCCAAGACAGGGAAGGGGACAGAGAAGGGCAGTGGTTCAGCACTGCTGGTGCCTCAGTCTCCTGCTCCTGTCAAGTGTAAAACAAATTCACAAGGAGTGACAAGGGCTCATTGAAGTGGAGTAAAATGAGTGGAATTCTTTTGACAATAAGTTTTTTCCCATTAGAAAAATGTCAACTCATCCAAGGTTTTTTTATATCATAAGGACATGGAGGATTTCCATTACATTGAAACAAACAATTTTTTCTCTGTAAATAAGAAACAGACCCTTTCTTGCTTTTGAATCAGAGTAACTTTTTATTTAGCCCAAGTGAACTGTGACATCCAGCATGTAGTGATGGCACCTTCATCCCCAAGCCAGCCGACTCCTAAGTCCCTGGGTCATCAGTCCCTGTGACAAGATGATCAGGGCAGGATCAATCTTCCCTGACTGGACAGACACAAACCTGTTTGGACAGACACAAACGCCCCAGACAAGCCGGTTTTGCACACAATTCCTCTTTCTGCAACAAGCTCTGAGCAGGAGGATCTTCTGCTCCAGCAGAGAGAGCCTTCCCTGCCTCCTTCAGCTGCAGCCCGAGGGGGGGAAGCCCTTATCTTCAGTGAGTACCATCCCTGAGGGGCCAGACAGAAAATCAATAGCAGTGCAGAGATTTGCTGGCTCTGAAGAGCCGAGGAGATTGGAGCACATCACACATGATTATATGTGCTGATTATCTGCTGATTTTTAGCAGAGGGGCTCCCTCAGCAGCTGCCTCTGGCTCCTCTGCCCCTTCTCTGTCCTCCTCTGCCTCTACTGTCACTTTTCTCAGGTGTGTTTCCCTGTTTCCACATATCCCTGAGCTCTGGAACCTGTGCACGTTTTGTTCGGATTTTGGAGAGAGCCAGGAAGCACAGAGGAGTGGTGGCTTCAGACTGCCAGAGGGCAGGGTTAGATGGGATATTGGGAATGTGGTGAGGGTGGGCAGGCCCTGGCACAGGGTGCCCAGAGCAGCTGTGGCTGCCCCTGGATCCCTGGAAGTGTCCAAGGCCAGGCTGGATGGGGCTTGGAGCAACCTGGGACAGTGGGAGGTGTCCCTGCCCATGGCAGGGGCGGCACTGGGTGGGCTTTAAGGTCCCTTCCAACCCAAGCCATTCTGAAATTCTATATTTAATAAATTCCTTCACTTGGCATTCTGGGACAGTGGGAAGAATATGGCATCAAGTGAGAGATATCAGAGAGATAAACCCATTTGCCTTTTAGCCAGGCTCTCCTCTTGGCTGCACCACAGATCCATGGGACAGACTCAGCCTGAACTCCCCTGATCTCCATTCTCCTCCTGCACCACATAGTTGGTATCAGTTAATTAGAGTTCTCTACTTAAGCTGCAAAATGTTGGGCAAGGGGCTGCTATGCTTCCTATTTAGTACAGCTGTGTTCTGCCCTTGCACAAGGCTTCCAAACACTTCAATACAAATTTCAGGAATCTATAATTAGATTTGTAGCCATGCCTGGTGGTGGCTCATAAAGCCCATCCCATGTTCCCATCACTTTTGTGGCAGTGCTGAGCATTGATAAAATAATAAAAGCAGTGGGTGTGGGAGATAGCAAAGATTTCACTGCTAGTCAGGGGGAAAAAGAAGAGGAAAATGGTGAATTCTGCTGTTATTTTTTCTGCAGTCCATCTCCTGTTAACTATGAGCAGGAGCAGGTACAATCTGACTACAGCACTCCAACGCCTTTGTCTTCGTGATGTTTACAGCTGTAAAACAGCCAAGGATGACAGGCAATTCCTCTGAAGAGTCTGAGCACTTGCAAGCCCAGTCACATCCACAGAAGCCTCAGCACTTGGCAGAATAAGAAAACTACATTGCAAAGTTCCTGCTGAACCCCAAACCCAACCAGGAGCCTCCTCTGGAAAAGGCAGGAGACTCATTGCAGGAGGAATAGAAACTTCCTGGTTTCAGCTGGGTTGGAAATCCTGGTTCTGAGTTTTAGGCTAAAGGAAATTATTTTTGGTTTTTTTTTTCACTCTTGAAAGGCAGGAATGTTCCGTGGCTCACAGCATTTAAGGGACTGGAGAGCAGAGGTCCCTGCCCTGGTATCCATATCCTTTAGCACTGCCTTAAAGAGAAGCAGACACTGCCCAGCAGTTCAGGTGGGAAGGAGACTCCCGAGGAATGGTTACAGGTGTGTAACAATGTGTGTGTTAAATAGACATAGCTGTCACTGGAAAAAACAACATTCGCCCCAAGGAAGAATTCAGACACAAGCAGCTCTGGCTGAATTAGTGGATGTAAGACAGAGCAGAGAAATCAGAGCCTACAACTGGAGCCCTGATCCTCAAAGGGAAAGGGTCCTGCCACCCCCTCCTTGCCAGCCTTGAGCCCCCCAAATTCCATCAGCTCCCTCCAAGGCATGAAATTTGCCTCTCTTTGTCTACTAGTCCCTGGGAACACAGGGGTGAATCACCCGGAAGATACTGCAAGAAGAGAAGGTAGGACTAAGCAGCCTCATTAGCAGTTTAATTGCATAAAGACCCTAAAAGGACTTTTGCCTTGTGAGCAGCTTTTATTTTCAATTAGAGAGGAAATACCTACCTGCTTAGATAAGGTGTGCATTACTGGGATTCTCATTAACCTGGATGTATTTGCTTTGTTGGACTTGGCTGATAATTAAAGTATTTTCTTTTGCTCCCCTTGGGAATGAGGTCTTGCTGTCTCTGCCGTGGATAATCCTTGAGGCAACAGGCTTGGCTGGCAGGATGTTATCTGTGAGGAGCAAATTGTGTTTCTGTGGAGGAGCCAAAGCTGGGACCTGCCCCAGGCAATGCTTCTGGAAGCTGAGCCTGGATTAGAGTGGAGAGTTTGGGAGCAGAATCTTCCCCAGCTTGTGTTTTCAGGGGCTTTGGGGTATGTGTCCTGCTTCTGGATACTCTGTGGTGACATCCTGAGGTTCAGGGACACTGGGAAGGGACAGGGTCAAGGTCCCAACCAGACAAACCAGGCACTCCCTTCCTGCCACCAAGGGGCTGCTGTCAGTCCTGCTGAGGAAACTGCTCCTCAGGAAGGGAAAACCCCCCCCTATTCTTCCTTCCCTCTTTCAAAAGGGATGGAGCACTCCTCTCTTTCTGCCTCTTCCCTGGCTCAGGAAGGCCCAATGGGTATTTATAGGCTAAATCCCCTGTATAACACCCCCTCCCAGCACAGAGCTGCCAAAATCCAAGCTGGGGTTGGACACCCTGGGAGTGTGAGTGGGCCCCCGCTCCAGGGCAAGCCTGGAGCAAGGTGTGGGAGGAGTCCCTGTGCCCTCTAAACCCCAGCTACACAGGGAGGGCTGACTGAATCCAGAGCCAGACACCTCCACCTGCACCCAGGGCCAAACTCCTCCACCTGCACCCAGAGACGCTGGTGCTGTACCAACCTGCAATCGCTGATGAACAGACCCAGACATCCCTGAGCCCTCAGGGTACCTCCACCAGCTCAGAAACCCCTGGATTAAAACCTCCCCTGCTGCCCTTTGGCCCCAGGGAGCCACAACTTGCTGTGGATGGGGGAGATGTTCTGCCTGTAGCTCAGCACTGCAGCACCGTCCTGCCAGCCGACAGGGCTGGTTCCTGGTGGGATAATGGATTGAGGCGAGCTGGGCTGGAGAGTGGGCCTGGTTCAGGAATGGCCTCTCCTGGGTCTGGTGACCCCAGCCCTGAAGAGAGATGTCTGTGGGGAGCAGGTGTTTTAATGGGATTTGGTCCATTAAAGGCTGCAAAAGGCTCCAGCCCTGCTGTGGGCTGGGGCTCCCATGGCTGAGGAGGGGGCTCTGGGAATGGGGCAGAGGCATCTTTTCTGCACCCCTGGAGAGTGTGCCGGGGCTTGGTGGCTTTTCAAAGCCTGTATTCTCTGTGTTCTTCAGTACCTGGCAGAGCATTCACACTGAGATGACTGAGCAAATTCATCAAAGGCCACTAGCCCAGAGCTCAGAGGTACGAGGTTTGTCAGTTCCTTGAACAGTCCTTCCTCTTTCAAGCTTTCCAAAGACACCAACCCGGGGTGTACTGTCTCTGCCTGTTCCTGCTGCAGTGAGGAAGAGGGATAAGACCTGGAGAGATTTCCTGTGTGTGTGCTTCAGACTGGCACTGCTGCCTGCACTCTGCTTTGCAGCTCAAGGACTAAAGCTGAGAAAGGCACTTTGAGCCCAAACTTAGCTGGACAGCTTCCGTGCCAAACTTGTGACTTACATGCCAGATTAATTCTTACCTCCCAAACTTTTTGTGTTAAGGAGGAAGAGAAATGTTCTGTCAATGTCCAATAAATGATTTCAGAAGCAAGTTTTCCACTGGAGGGAAACAGAAACAAAGTATAGCAGTCCAGGATTTCATCAGGAAACATTTAACTCATTCAGAACTGGACTGCTCTGCACCTGTCAGAGCCATCACTTACACTCAGCACCTCCTGGTCACAAATGTCAACTGGGTGACAACACAGGTCCCTTTCAGGCACAGCAGCTCCTGTTCACCTCTAGAGGTGGAAATAGCTCTATCATTTGCCAAAGGAGAACATTCAGCCAGATGCTGGAGTGTGGCACACCTCCAAGTGCTCCAGAAATCCTTACTCCCGGGGAGGTGTGAGTTATCCTGCTCCTGGGAAGGTGTTCTATCCTGCTCCTGGGAAGGTGTGAGTTATCCTGTTCCCAGGGAGGTGTGTTATCCCACAGATGTGCCCCATGTAATGTGTGTAGAGTGAGCAGGGACCTGTGCCAGAGGAGGATCCCATGGTTTGTGTGTTGCTTCCTCGGGCTCAAATTGTCTGTCAAACTTTGCTAGATGGTTTTCCACATCAAACCTAAATCTTTCTTCCTACAACTTAAACCTGTTATTCCTCCGCTTCTCCCCCATGCGCCAGGAAATCTTGTTCTGCCTTTCTCTTCTCCCTTCTCCCTGCTGCATTTGAAGGCTGCGTTAATCTTTACAACCTCTCTGGAAGACAGAGCATTGCCGTTATCTCCAAAAAAGGATGGGAGCAGAGGAGCTGAGGGTGGGGTTTCTTCTTAGTTTTAGATATCCAGAAGTTCAGAGTCTAAAGTTGTCCTGTTATGTTCTCTGTGGTATCTGGCACAGACTTCTCCAGCTGGGAATGTCCTGAAAGGGCCTCCCTGTGCTACCCCTCAATCCCATCCCTTCAATGCTGTCATCTTGAACTTCCCCACCACAGAAATTTTTAATGAAGGGCAGGATTAGGGGCATGCAAGGCGCTGCTTTCCAAACACCTCTGAATTTCTGTAGCCCCCATGCACCCAAGGAGGGTGGAGAAGGGGCCATTTGAGAGGTGCCACATGTGCTGCTCAGCATCTGAGACACATCCTTGGCTGAAATATTGATTTAGAGGCAAGACTCAGGAAAAAGGCAATTTTCAAGTTTACTCATAATGCTGACTTTCATGTGCAAAGCAACTGCTTCACTTCATCAGAGCAAACAGCTTTATCAGGTGCTCCTTCCTTTTGATTACTTTTTAACACTATATCTGTGATTTGTTTGAAAACTGGCAGCAGAATAAGACTGTAACAAGGAGAAGGTAAAGCTCTCAGTCTGGAGAAAAGGAGATGGAATCAATTTTTCCAGTGTAAAAAAACTAAATTACTTTGCTACTAATACATGCTGTAAATTCAAGCTGTTAATTGAAAAAAAATAACATAAACATTTCAGGGGTTTTTAGTGTTTGTGTCAATCTGGCACTCTGAGAACAAACAAGCTCTGATTATTTTTCATTTGAAGTGATGTTTCATTTCAAAACCTCCTTCAATTGGACTTATTAGCTGAAAATTGCTCAAGAAATGCCAGAATTTTAAGACATTTATCCAGTTCATCTCTCAGAGTATTGGGGGTTGGTTTTCTTTC
>WAAG01018983.1:0-13430 GCA_013390105.1 Tichodroma muraria | reverse complement strand
ATGATAGCTTTTAAATATGGAAAGTTGCCATGAAATACAATGTGAGGAAAGAGGAAAACACCTGAGGCTGAACTGGTGTCATGTTTCTGTTTTTATTCCGAAAAACCTAAGATTATATCCCAATTGCACAAGATAAAATATCTTAAATTAGTTGTCTTAGCTTGACCAGAGCTCCTAGAGGACGTTAATCAAAGCAAAGCACACAGGTTTTGACAGGAAACCCAGAGCTTTTTGTTGTTCGAGGGTTTNGCACACAGGTTTTGACAGGAAACCCAGAGCTTTTTGTTGTTCGAGGGTTTTTTTCCACTTGTTTAGTAAAAAGGTGATTCAATCCTAGTGGAGAGCAGTCACTGTAATTAAATATTTCTCGGTGTTATTATGACATTAAGTAGAAAACCTGTAAGCAGTGTAGTGATACTCTCAGCTGTAGCCTAGTTAGACACAGGAAAAGACCAGAGTCCCATTGTAAGAAAGTGATCCCTTTTCTTCAGGTGGCCTTGGTCTTTCATTTTGAATCTCCAAAGCTTTTTAGTAAGCATAAGGTTTTTTTTAAACCTTCAAGAAGTGGCTGTTATTTTGAAAGTGAATGAATGGGAGGCATGAGGCTTGGTCCCAGCTCTGTCCTGTGTCACCAGCTCAGGGTTACATCAGTTAAAGTCTCAATATCTGAGTATGCAAGATAAAGCCTCCAAAATCAGAGAGAATTGGTTGTCAGGTGCTATGGTAGAGTCTGTCCATCTCCACTGACCTTTTAGTGGAGGTGGGTTATCAGCTGTGCAGAACATGGGCTACCATTTAAACCACTGCCTATCAGTGCAGAGTTTTGCAGATGCACTCGTTGCACCAAAGGCTGAAAATATGTGCCTGAACCATCCAAGCAAAAAGCACTTCAAAATTTATTTTTATTCTCTTTTATAAACCCACTTCTCTGTTTCTGGTACTCTAGCTTTATTGATGCATGCTTGCAAAAGAAAAAACATGATAAAGTCTCTCTTTAGAAAAAGATTTTGAAGCAGTGACCTTCTTCTGAACTTTATGTCATGGTTTCCATTTGCCGTCATGCTTGGTGCAGTTTGAAATTTCCTGGCGTCTTATCCATTGGCTCAACACTGCAATTTTCACTTTGTCTTCATTGCCCAGTTAGTGGGCAGAGACCAGGCATGTGCTTCTGGAGTGGCTTGCTCTGCTGGGTTTAGGTCTCCTATGAACCAACCCAACAGCTTTGCTAATGTCGCTCTTCTCTGCTGAGCTTATGTGGGAGTGTTGCTGGTGAGTGTGTTTCATGGAAGACAAGTTGGAGAAGTGGACTATAAAGTTTAGATTTGCCACCTTTTTCAGTTTGATGACTGGAGCAGAGAGGTTAGCACCAGATTTCAGGGTTGTGAGCTGGAGGAAGAAGGGGAGTCCAGTGCTGGGGGCAGCAGCTGGCGGCTTGATCGAGCAAGTGAGAGGTATTTGCCACTTAGCTGATCTCTGGTGTGTGCATTTCCTTGACTTGCATGATGTGTGACTCCTGTGATGGTTGGAAACAGCAATAAAAGTGAATTTAGAATGAAAAGATTCCATTCTTCCATGTGGTCTTTTAGAGTGCCATGGGTTTTCCTATGCAGGTTTCTGGGAAAAGGGCTGCTCCAGGGACCAGAGGTGTTTACTTCATGTTGTAGGAATTTGCACTCCAACCAGAATATGAAGCTGTTGGAAGTTCCCTGGAGATAAGATGATGAGTGTGACTGACAATGCCAAGGGGATATCTAAATGGAAAAATTTACTTTGTTGAGGTGTAAATGGATATTTTTACAGGGACTGTCCCTTTGCAGGGGAGAATATGCAGAGAGCTAGAACTACATATTGCCAGCTTCACTGTCTCCAGGTGGTACTCTCAGAACAAGCCTGTGGCACGACAATTTCTGCAGGTCTCTTCCATCTAACATCAACTATGGATTAATGTGCCTTAATGGCACATTTTTCATGTGTCTCATTGCAGGTGAGATGATTTGCTTGAGGCCACCCCTCAAATCACATCTATTTAGGATAAATTGGGAAGTGTGTTTTAAGCCTACCCTAGACTGCTGTGCAACTGTATGTAGTAGATCATAGGGCCTGTGAGTTCTGCTGCATAAAACAGTAGAGGTATTTTGGTTGGTAATACAATAATGTTAACGATAATTATAAACAGTTTTTACAGGGAAGAATTATTGCACTTAGCCAAGTTCTTCCATGTAGCCTTTAACCTGATATTTCCCTATCTTGTCTCATGAATGGAAAACCATCTCTGAGTCACTTCATTGCACAGAAAACAGGAAGAAGTAAATAGGTGCTGGTATTGTCATCACGGTTGATGAAGTCTAGTCAATTTACGGATTTTCACAAAGTTGCTGGAAAACTGGTGCTGTTTTATTTCAGATTATATTATGGGATAGCATTTGCTGCTTCTGTTGTCAAGAGAAACTCTAGTTTTGAATGTCACCCCTCATGACCTCCTTTTTGACCTGGATAGCTCAGGCCTGATTAATCTGAAATGATGCTGCCAAGACCTTGGGCCAGGGGAGTATGTGTCTGTAAAATCTGGTAAATACTAGACAAGTAATATGATAATAGTGATGAGGCATGGGCATCTTCCACCTCTGTGTGTATTCCCCATTGTTTTTGGAAGTCAGATGCAGCAGACTGTGTGCTGTGCTTTCCCCTGCAAAGGGCTGGGATTTGGAAGGGCCATTTAGCATGTCTGCTGTACTTCCGGCAGCATCAGAGGAAGCCCTAGGAAGCACGTGTACCCCAGAAACATGACTTACATATCACTCTGTGGTCACAGATTGTGATCTGTACATTTTGTTCACCAGTGCATCATGAATGCACTGGAAGGAGAAATAAAACATGAGAGAGAGGCTCTGCTTCGGTCAGGTGGTCTGAAGCAAAGACTCAAAAGCAATGAAACACCTTGCAAGACAGAGCAATGGGGAGGTCCGGAGGTGAAGTTAGGGCCAGCTCTGCCATTCCCCCACTGCTGAAGGCATGATTTGTGAGTATGTGGGACAAATTACTCCCCAAACTGTCACCATTCCTCTGCCTCCCCATAACTGGGTCCCAGAGGGGAAGGCACAGGTTCCTTTGTTGGGTCTGCCCACTGCCTTGAACTTGGAAAGAACAAACTTAAGGCTTGGCATCATTTCCTTCTTGCATCCCACAGATGTGAGATCTGACTGTCAATGCACATGATTTAGCCACTGCCTCTGGTTTGAATTGAGCCTGGGGCTAAAAGCTGTTTGCATTCAGCGAGCAGTACTCAAGTCGCATTAAATGAGATGGTGACTTCCCTCTGTTATTGGACATTTATATAAATAATTAGCAGCAAAGTAGTATTCTTAGAAGAAACTATGTAGAGGTGCTGGTGTCTTTTCCCACATGTACAGCTGGATCATTTTTAGTACTGTGAAAATACATTGCTTCCCTTCATTTCTTGTTAAATAGGAGATTTTAATGGCAGGCACAGGCTCTTATCTTGCCTGTTTTTTAAGTGCAGCATTTAGGATTTTTTCACAAATTAAAAACTACACAAAGTGCACAAGCTTAGCAGGAAATAGATAGGGGAAAACGGCATTTCAAGCTAGTCTGACTTTAAAAATATTTAATAGCACACGAATGAAGGTTTGAGGCTCCAGATTGCCCACTTGTGTGTAAAATGAAATATGGAAACAGAACGTAGAACAATGAAGTGCTTCTGAGGCTTTACCTGTGATCTCAAGCATTCAGGGCTGCTTGCTATCATTGCAGCTTCTGACTGGCATAAAACCCACCAAGTGGTGCAATGGCTATTACCCTCATGGAGTTCATGGTGCAAAACCACAATGCATTTTTGTGTGACCAGCTCCCTCCCCACCTTGCAATTTGCAGTCTTTGGAGCATGTCAGCAATGTATTTCAAATTTCCTCAGCTTTTGGATTCTATTTGAATGTAAAGGGATTCTGTTTGAATGCAAAGAGGAGAACACTTTCTGAGAAGAGGAGGAGCAGCTGAGGCAGGGTGGGGATGGGAAGACTCCTTTATCTGGCATCACCGAGAAAGCAGTTGAGTCAAGGCCTGAGGTTAGTTAACTATCAGGCCACCACAGCTCCCTGGTGAGTGTCCCAAACCAAGAGGCTGCCTAGCTGGAAGATGGCTCTTCTTTCAACCCTGGCTCTTTGGTGCTGCTTGGCCAAGCTGCTCCACAACAGGGCAGCAAGGGGTTGGCTCCAGCCACACAGTCCTGGGCTCCAGTGTCTCCAGAGCAGAGGTTCAACCTGCTGTCTTTCACAGCTCTTATTTTTCCTCTTGCTACCATATTTCTAAAACAGCAGGGGTTCAAAGCAGGGTTGAGAAAAGATGTGGTTTTCATGTGATTTCTGAACATGGATACTAGCTCTGTGAAGGACCAGATGTAGAAGGGTTAGGGGGAACAGACTCATAAATTGTTGCTGCTGAGACTGTGATCGCATGTGATATTATTCCACTGCTGAAAACAAATATAATGAATTGCTGCAGAGCCAGGTTTGGGGTTAGGGAAGTTGGGTAGAGATTCTTGCCTGGGGCTCTCTGGGAATCTTCGCTCTTTCCAGTGAAACTGAACTGATTTATGGTTGTATCTGGAAACTAAAAGTGTCCCAACATGGATCCAGAGGCAAATGTTCTTAAAACTGAGTGTTCCATTGTGCATATGTGCAGATATGCATATGGGGGATGGAAGAATGAGTTTAGTTACTAAGTTGGAACAGATGTCAGATCTAGGATTGGAGATTTCAGTTCTTCTCCTTGTCTTGAGGAAACAATGCAGTCATATCATTTCAACTGGTGAGTTGGAGCTGGTGTGCAGCTTAGGTCTCAGCTTTGTTACCCTCTGAGTTCTGAGGCTGCTCTGAATGGAAAAGCAAAATACAATTCAAGTGTTATGATCGCAAAAAGACCAAAATGGAAATTGATGTTGGGAACAAATATTGATACTTCTATGGATAGGAACCTTGCACCTTACTACTGTTCTAAATGGGTCAGACTGTGTGGTCAGCTTAATATCATATATCAAAAAGTAGATGAACTGCTTATCCTCTGTGTGATAGAATTGAAAATGAAGGATTTTTCAAGACTTAATCCTTCTATTCAACATTTTGAAATGTGGCTAAGGAAAATCCTCTGTGAATCAAATGGACAAAACCGGCATACAGGAGAAAAACTAATGAACATACATACTGAAAGGGAACATTTTATTCTCCCCAAGTAATTCATGCCATTTTATGGTTTATTTGAAATGAAGTAGTCAGTCCTGGCAGGATAGTGGGGTACTTGGCACATATGTTCAGTTGCATCCATGGAGAAAAGAAACAGCTCTTTCTGGAGAAAAGTCAGTTTGTGAGCATGAGAGAACTTTTTCAGAGCTGGTCATGTAGGATGAGATGTCAGAAGCAGGTGGTGCTGGCCAACCATACCTGGCATTACAGACAAACAGAATTTCACCCTGGGCTTCAACAGGCATGGAGTTATATACCAAGACCAAGTGTTTCTGGAAAATATTAACCATGAAAGAGCCTTCTTTTCTCAAGCCAGGCTGTGTCCTCCTGTAACCAAGTTTTCAAGAGAAGGGAGAAGTTGGCCTGAGGTTAATCACTACATGCCCAGCTGGGACCAACTCAGAGATGGTGAATGTAGAAATGCTTAAAATATAATCCTTAGCCAAAGCTAGAGCTATTTGCCTAATATCCAAACACCCCTAACAATTTCTTAGAAATAAAATTAGTCATGTCCAAGTCCTAGCTAATATTATTATTTAACTGTAACATCAAAAAGCCTTAGGTTAAGATCCTAGGGTGCTAGTATCAAACACATATTAGAATCTCCTTGCTGCCCTCAAAAATTTAAGTTTTAAAGATGTATGTTTGTCTTGCTGTCAGGACCGCCTGTCCTGGCATTGTTCTGTCAGTACTGAACTTCATTTGATAAAGAAGCCTGCTTCCCTGCCACAATTTCCCTGTCAAAGCGTTTCCTCCACTAACATTTCAAAAGGATTGAAAAGTAGGTGTATTAAGAAGCAGAAAGATGGAATCATAATGGTGTGTGTGTAAGATTTCCTATCTTCATTGGATATATGTCATGTTCTCCAGCTTTCCTTCTTGTTCTTAAGAAATGTAGTCAGATCTCACTAACTCAGCAGAGTCAGGTTAGAATGCTGCTTACATAGAGTACCCTGTGGGGTTGAAAGCACACGCAGCAAGAAGTTTGTTTTAGGACTTACTACATGGCATGCTGCCTTGGAAGGCAGTGCTGTAATATAATCATCAAAATGCCTTATAAAAACAGATCTGAAGGAGTACAAAGGAAAGCTATTTGCAATGCACAGCAATACATTTTATTGAGCATACACAACCAAGAAAGGTATTTATCTGTACTTCTGAACACATCTGGAGACACCCCTACAAGTATACATCCATGGAAGCTCTCTTTTCCCAATGAGAAATTAAGACCAAAGACTAACCACATGTGAGCATAAAAATCAGTGTGACTTAAAAGTAAAGGGGGGGAAGGGAGGGAGTGTTAATTCTATGTTTGTCTGAGTTTCTTTTCTAAACATTTGATTTTGACCACCTCAAGTCTTCCTCCACTTTAACTTAACTACACTCTTTTCGTCACTTTTCATCGTGAAAATAGTACATTTCTGTAAGATGATAAACAGGTGTTATTTTTCATTCTGGCAGCAATGGCATTTAGTGCAGGATGAAATAATCCTACTATTAAATAAGAAGCTCACAGTGGTGTTGTGAAGCTTAATTTGTTTGGAAAATGTTTTGCAGTATTCAGATAAAAGGCACTCTGGATATTCAAAGTATTATTACTGCACAGCTGGTGGTCTACATGGTGCAGATGTTTCTTCCATGCTGTTGCATGGTTACTTAAGTGGCTTCTTAGTGCAGATGTTCATGAGTGAGCATGCACAACCTCCTCTGCTGATGTTTTTTGACACGGATTTTATTGCTACTTGACTTTTGATCTTGAAAAGAATATTCTTCAACTGGTGAGGTGCTACGTGTATGTATGACTACATCCCAGTTGGTTCAGCCCCCACTGCAAACAACAGCATCTGCAGATATTTACTGTGGGCCTTTCTCTTTAGCCTCCATTTCCTTCTGTGGCTTTTACTCATTCCCACAGTGTTTGACTCAGGGGACTCTGACTCTTCTGTTAATACTCTATCACCATCACTCTCTTCATGCAGACGTGATGATTCCCTTTGTACTCTTTGCCCAGATGGGATCAAGAACTTCATTGCATCTTGATTCTTTCTTTCCTTGGCTGCTGCCACTGTTACATAAATATATCTCTAAGAATTTCTGGGCTTGCCATTCACAATCTCTCTGAAAAGATTTGAAGGTAACATGAACATCTAATTTCTTCGTGTTCTGTGCTAGTCTTTCTTACAACAGGAGAGAGTTAAGGTATGACTTCAGCTGACATTCACATGGAATGTACCGAACATGTGCAAATCTCCACCGCTGTATGATTTCATCAACCTATTTGGTGAGAGAGCTAATGCTAAAATTTACCTTCCTCTTGCTTTGCTGTATTTCCAGCAAATGGCAGGATACCCAGTCCAATGCAAGGACAACTGAGTAAACAAGATTTTTGTCTAACCTGACGTGCAGTGCATTAGTGACCTAAGAGTAGAAAAGAACCAAACCTATACACACACCCATTGCACACAGAGAGAAAGAAAGAGAAAAATACAGCAGAATGGTACTTGTTCTGGTTAACATAGACTTTATTTACAAGATTCACATGGAAGACAGAGATTATTTGGGGCAATATGCTGGAGCATTTGTTCTGATAAATACTAAAAAACTGTGTTTTCTAGGCAGCATATTAAAGAGCCACAATCTTGCAGCTTAGAGGAATGAGTCTTAGCCTCTGTAAGAAGGCAGATGCTTAAAGCTGACTGCATCTAGACAAATAACTTCAGAAAGAGAAATCCTACTACTTTCTGTAGCATTTTATGCAGAATTCAGCATAAATCATAGCAAAAGGCTCAATCTTTACCTGTAAAAATTTGATCTGAAAGAAAGACAGCTTGAGAAAGCTACATTGTGAGGTGAATTGCATCTTAAAAGAATTTCTCCTTTCCCCTGATCTTTAAATATGTAGCAATTTCTCAGTGCTCATGAAATCTTCTAAATGATATCCATGGAGATTATGGCCACATTTAATACAAAAACTGATAAGGGTTTATGCTGATATGTACTCTCTGACCCTACTGAAGTGTCTTGCCCTTAATGAAGCATAACTTTCATTCTGCCTCCCTAGTGTCTCTGAACTATAAAAATTGCTACACATATGTGTAACAGGATTTACTCCACCTAACTTCGCCACTATTGCTGCTCCAAGAGGATAGACTTATGGTATTACTACTTGTCCAGGTTCCCATATTTTTTCATCCTTAACTGCTGATACTGGAGTTATTCCTCTTCTTTCGGTGCATCTATTTCTAATATTGATGTGCCCAGTGTCACTGGAAGGGTAGAGGGAGTAGAGAGGGAAGGGGGAAAGAAGAAGGGAAGGAAGGAGGTGCTTCTAATGTTTTCTCATTACTCACTTCATCTCCCCTGCTTCATGACCAATACTTCCTCCTGTCTTCTGATATATTCCTTTGCTTGTTCTGGTTAGGAATCCCAGCTGAAATTGAGTCATCATATGGGTGACATTTATATTCACGTAATTTAGTTCATTATGATGTGATCATTTGTGATTCACCATTGCTTGATAACGAAAGATTCTTTTACGTTATAAAAATTACATTAAATCACTGGCTCCAGAATGGAGGCTGAAAATCAATGAGGAGGGGCTTTTACTCCTGCCACTTTGGCTTGAGTTTGAAACGTTTCACACAGTAGCTCTGCTAGGAGTAAGCTGGGCTTCCTTACTAACGTAATAAAATGCAGACCCATCCTAAGGGGATGAGGGAGTTGCATTCCAAAACTTGCACTGCAAGCGACCAAAGTTTAATGGAAAATGTTGAAAAGATTCTATTAAAAAAACATTTTCCTCCTATATATCATAAACTCTGTTTTATGCTTTCCCCACTCCCTACTTTTTTTTCCTTACTGGCACAAAAACGGGATCTTTGTTTTGACAGAGCTAATCTGCTCATGCTTTCCTATGGGCCCTCAGGCTCCCCACCTGTGGAAAGATCCATGGGAGCAGGAAAACTACTGAGTGAGTTCCACATGCTCACCTCAAAGGGAAGAAATCAGTGGCCTCACAGAGGTATGGACTGTAAACATTGTGGTTCCCAAGGACCCTTAGAGAACATGAACACAATCTCCTGCACAATCTGCACAATTTCCAGCAATAGCTTTTCCTTCTTTATTGTCTTCTGGGATTTCTCTCTCCATCTATCAGCTGGGCTTCTTCAGGAGACGTGCTGTATGGGCTGCTTTGCTGCAGTCGTGCTGCCTCCGTTTTCCCAAAGTCTGAAAGGCACACTCGGGGCTGACAGTTTCCACCCACAAACTTTGCTGGTAAGAAAGGATATAGTAGCTTGCAGCCACTGCCAAGTTTGACAGCAAGCCTCATAACAAACTGGTACAGATCCGAGATCTCTCTGCTGCTTCTGTAAGGAGGCCAGGGAAGATTTTATGGGGTGAAAAGTGATGGAGAGAGAATGAATTGCTTTGCGGCTCCATCAGGCAACATGTTCAAGGTGGCCAGCACTGAGCACTGATCTGTTCCGTAGTCTCTGCCCAGCCAACAAAAAGAGGCAAAACCATATTTAGAAGTTTAATACTTTATATACAAGACTAAGCCCAGAATTTATCGTAATGCCTTTGCCATTGGACATGACCCACAGATGAACAACCAGATGAACAGGAAAAACAACCATGATTATTCTGTGATAGGGAGAGTTTGCTCATGTGGCTGCAATTTCTCATTAAAGTCTGCTGATTTACATCAGAGCTGCCTTTGTATCTAGCCAAGTAAATGACCATGTCCAAACCAACTCACTGGAAGGTAAGTTTCTAGAACAAACCTTGGCTCTGTCTGCTCATATCATCTCATCCCACTTCACCCAGAATTAGGTCATTCTGGTTTTATAACATCGATGTGAGTTTCTGTGGTTCCTGGGCCAGGCTGATATGTCTTGGAGTCACTATGTCTAGTACAGGACATTTTAATTCATAGCATTTAAATTCAGAAAGCTTGAATTTAATGTTCAGTGGTGTCCTGAATGAGTCTGGATCCTTCAAAGCCTTGAAGTACAGAACTGAAAAAAAAAAAGGCTGATGACAGTTCTGAGTCTCGGCTCCCGTGTTGTCAGCAGGAAAATCCCCATCCATTTAACTGAAGCCAGCTTTTTATCCACTGTGTTTTCGTGCTCTGGTGGTTTGCACTTGAGACGTTGCAGTCAGGAAGGTTGAAGAACTGTGGCAGTATGCAAAGCATACCTTATCCAAAGCTCTCTGTATGTGAAGTAGCAGGCTATGTCAAACTGACTAGAGAGCAGAAACCAGGACTCTGCCTCCTGGCTGAATCCCTATCACCCTGCTCACCCTCTGCCTCTGGTCTGCTGAATCCTGAATGGGACATGGCAGCACTGCCACTGTTTTAAGACAGCTGTCCTTGATGGGCCTCACTGTTGGGTTGCCAGTCAGGCTTTATGCCTGCCAGTGCCCACGTGGTCGTGAGAACGTGCAGAGCAAAAGCAGAGGTGCCTGAGGAAATGTAAAGGCAGGAACTAAATATCCATCATGAAAAAGGTCTGCCTTGCTGGAGTCAGGGTAACCCTGCCAGGACTGCAGTTTTGTATTCATGTGTTTGAATCCTGTCTCAATCGCACTTTATGAGCCTGTGTCTTTGTGTGGGTTTGGGCCAGGACCACACAGGAAGCCATAAAACCCAGAAACAGAGTGTATTTTTAAATTTTTCAATTCAGGTAAGCTGGTTGTTGTGCCACTTTATCCAAGTCCTATTTTTAACAACTACTTTGACGAAGGGCAAAGAGGGAGACCTCAGAGGTGAAATGCACTGTGAGGATGTGACTGGCTGGAAGGCGGCATTCTCAGTGAGTCTGTCTTTGCTGAGATGGGAGTTTGGCGCTTATTTTCTAAAGAGAGAAAGATGAGGGAGAAAGCTGTTTTCTAAATAGCCGTCCTATCAGGTCTTTCCCTTGCTGTGTTTCTCTCTCATTCCATCTGGAGCCAGCAACTTTTCAAATGCTCTGCAGCCACCTAGAGGAAAAAACCTGCTTGATTGAAGTTAATTTTGTATGGATTAAGCCAAGGAGTGGGCTCTGCAGAGTTTAAGAATGTGAGTTTCTAAACTAGCCAGCCTGTTTATTATTATATCACAAGACCTCCTTGGAAATATATACAGTGAATCATCATCAAAAGCTGAAGATAACTTCAGTTTATGTTTATAGTTCAGAAATATTTCCTGCTTCGTGTTTTCATTGTGCTTATTATTAGATATGACATATTTTTATGACAGATAGTATAGCAGGGCCACAATACATTTTGTCAGCAGACAGAAGGAGATGATCTGGTTTGAATTCTTTGTTTTGAAGATTTAAAACCTGTATCATTTTATATGTTTATCTAATGACTGTGACAATATGCTTTTGGTATATCTACATGGTTTATGTTTCTGTAGGGCCATGACTTCAAAACCTCCCAATAATTTTTGAGGTTCTATCTAGGATGTTTATAAGCTCATGCAAAACCTCTGGCTTTTCTCAGATGAGAGCTGTCACATAGAATACACTAATGGGCTCTCTGTCTACCAGAGTGAAAGTTGATGCAGTCATATTAGAACCATTTAGTCCATTCCATGTTCATTTGCACTGTATGAAACAGAATAACAAAGTTTAACTGTTGATTGAAAGTACTTTAATGTATAAAGTTAGCTATTAAAATGTGTCTGTCTTTTTGAAATTGAATTAAAGTTACTAGGTTTTTTCCTTTTCTGGATAAGATATGGCAGTTCAGTCGCCACTTGATTAGAGATCTGGGGGAAGTATTCTTTAAAAATCAAGTCTAGACATGGAAAAAAAGATAAAATTTTACATCAGTTACATAATGTAAAAGATCAAAATGATGATGGATTTTTCTTGGTAGCTATGCCAGAGGACACTGCAAATTCAATTATGATGGAGTGTCTCTGTCATAAGGCAAATTCACTTTAGCAGTGTAAGTGCTAAGCTAAGCATTGCATGCAGTGAATGGAAATGTAGAATACTAATATGGATATTGAAAAGGTCCACTAAAACATTCTCTGTTTCTTTTCCTCTCTTAAGAAAGACTTGATACATGCATATGATGTGGTCAGTCAAATAACTTGAATACTGCTATGTTATGTTAGAACAGGATTTGTAATAAGGAGTCTTACTGGCTTAAGAAATCCTAAGCATTATGAAATTTAGGAATTTTTCTAGGTTGTGGTTTGGGAGAGAGACGATTCTGCCCCCCCCACTCCTCTTTTGTGAGACCCCACCTAGAGTGCTGCATCCAGTTTTGGGTCCCCAGCATAAGAAGAACATTAACCTTTTGGAGCAAGTCCGGAGTAGGGTCACCAAGATGATTAGAGGAATGGAGCACCTTTTGTATGAGGAAAGGCTGAGACAATTTGGATTGTTCAAGTCTGGAAAAAAGAAGGCTTCAGGGTGGCCTAGTTGTGGCCTTCCAATACCTAAAGGGAACCTGTAAGAAGGATGGAGAGGGATGTTTTACAAGGACTTGGAGTGATAGGACAAGGGGGAATGGATTCAAACCAAAATAAAGTAGGTTTAGCTTAGATAGTAGGACAAAAATCTGTACTGTGAGGGTGATAAGGCAGTGGAACATATTGCCCAGAGAACCTGTGGATGCTCCATCCCTGGCAGTGCTCAAGGCCAGGTTGAATAGGGTTTTGACCAACCTGATCTAGATGTCCCTGCCCATGGCAGGTGGAACTAGATGATCTTTAAAGTCCCTTCCAACACACGACATTCTGTGATAAATGATGGGCTACTGGAAACACAAAGTAGATCAATTTGGCCATAGGAAATCAGTGATGAGCATATAGACTGTACACCTCAGGCCCCTGGGCCTATGAAAGATGGGATTTTTGGTAGAAAATACTTTAGGAGTTGACTTTCTTTCTGAACATTAAACCAGTAGAGCATCTATAGTATGTTTTTCCAAAACTTTGCATAAATGCTTTATAAGTCTTATGTAGTTTTAGATACACAGCTACTGTTACCTTTGCCAGTTATGTGATGGTTGTTTGCAAGCGGATGACTGTGGATATTAGTTAACTGAAGAAAGACATATCTTCAGAAAGCAGGCTCTAGCTTTTGAATCTTCAGTGTCAGATTCTAGGCCATACTCCTAAATTTGGTTCTCTTACATTATTGTTGATCCAAAGATTTTATTGCGAATGACCTC
>WAAG01018982.1:4639-19474 GCA_013390105.1 Tichodroma muraria | reverse complement strand
GCCTTCAGAGTTAAAGTTTAATAAAAACAGAAGCACAGACCAGAAACTGTTAGGTAGTGATGACCTTGCCAAATTTAGCCACTCATGTTGAAAATTTTTCAAGTCAAGCCTCTGCTTCAAAACATTTCTGTAAAAATGGGTCAGCACTCCTTCAGGTTTAGAGGCTTCTATCAGAGCTGGAGGGAGAAGTAAAATTTCTGCAAGGGGTGGGAGAAAAGTACACCATCCCACCCACAAGAAAGCATCCTGATCAAAAAAAAAACAAACCCAAGGATAGAACATTTCATGGAGCAAGCACATGAAACTTGACAGGAGGAAAAAGACAGGCATGGAACAGGCATGGAACAGCTCTCAAAATACAACTAAATAGTTACTTTGTACTTGTTTAGACACCTTGTCTGGAACTTCTAAGGCCTCTGGGAAAAAGTTATCAGTGTTATATTATACTCAGCAGAAGTTTATCAGACTTCGGCAGCTAAATTTTCTGAGGATCCTGTTTACCCTGGGCAAGGTCCAGCTGAGAGCTGCAAGAGTGAAGAACATTTTCCTGAAGTCTTCCCAGCTTGCCATTCTGACCCTGCATCAGAAGCCTGGGGAAATATGGAAGGAAATTACATTTCCATTGCTCTCCCTGATCTCCAGCGTTCAGGACTCCTTAGATGAGTCAGAAATAGATGTCAGGAATACAGAAGCAAGGAGGAAAAAGAAAACAGCTGATGAGCAGGAATAGAAATGCTGACAAGCAGCATCTTCCCTTCCGGGAAAGTACAATGGAGGTTCAGAATTCACATGCATTTACTACCAAGTGTCACATTCCTTCCACTGCCTTTTAAACAGCCATTAAAAGTTCTGACAATAAGGATATCCAACTAGCCCTGAAGAAAAGCACACCTAACTGGAACTGATGCTGTCTGCTGCAGTACCACATATGCTTGGGTCAGAGCTATTATGCACATGTTAATGCACATTAACATTTCAACCTGCTGGGGAAGTTTTGCAGAGTTTCTGCAACAGCCATACTGCAAGATTAAGACATCAGCCAGGCCTGTAGGAGTTTCTCTTGTGTCAGGGTTTCACAGTATCACAGAATAAGTACAGCTGGAAGGGACAACAGAGGGTCATCCAGTCCAGCCTCCCTGCTCAAGCAGGGTATCCCAGAGCACATGGTACAGAATTGTGTCCAGCCAGTTGTGGACTATCACCAGTAAGGGATACCTCTACACCATCTCTGGGTAAACTGTTCCAGTGCATGGTCACTCACAGTAAAGAAGTTCTTCCTCATATTAAGGTGGAGCTTCTTATTAACTCTTGTCTTATTGCACAACAGCACCGAGAAGAACCTGGCTGCACTCCAAAGTATTTCAGAGTGTTAACTGGGTAAGTCATCCTCCAGTCTCCTCTGGAATCTGTCTGTAATGAAGGTACTTATTGCATATGTACCCATTATCGGCAATATGTATCGTAACAGAGGAATAATCTTACATTTACTAGTCCCTGAGGTTTTATTATTTTCTTTCTTAACCATTAGAAAAGCTCAGTAACTTCACCGAAGGAGGTAACTCAGCAAGCCACCACCAAGAGCACTTCAGTTGGACATGTGCTTTTATTTTGCACTGTCATCTGAAATCTTCAGTTGGTTATCTGATTTGTTCAGCCTGTGTTGCACTGACTTTGGAAACAGCACCTTTTTAATTACTATGTCAAAAGCCACTGAGAAGTCTGTTACTACTGCAGCAAACAGTTTCAATTCAAAATCCTGTTTAGCTATCAGAAACCTGATTACTACCTTAAAAACAACCAAAGACTCCAAACAAACTTACCAAAACAACCCATACTCCAAACTATACTACCAATATTTAGTAACTGCACCTCATAGCTTCTTCTAGGAGTAACTAGCTAGAGGGATGTACACTTTGTGATCACATCACCTGTTGATGCTTTACAACCACTGACACATTTCAGAGATTCTCCAAATTCCAGAAGAGTTGCCCAGTTTTCTAAAATGAGCTGAATACAAAAAAAATCAGGGGTAATAGATCAAAAAAGGTCCCTGCCTAATTTGCATATAAACAAAACAAACACATACTATTAGCACAGGTTCTCAAAGATTTTTATATTATTTTACTTGAAGCTTTGTTCACTATCTTCCTTAGTTACTGCTGAAACAGATAGGATTTAGTTTTTTCTACAATTTGTGAACCAATGAGAGAGCTTCTGCAGATAAAAATAATTATGCTTATAAAATATTCATGCCTCTTTCTCGCCTCACCAGTAATCTTTATTTACTGCTCTGCGTTTCTGTTTCATGTAAATCAGACCATACGTAACAAAACCAAAACCGATAACAAAAAAAGAAACTGATCTTTGCCCCAATCTCTGCCTCCTTTGATCTTAAAATCACAGTGAGCATCCTATTAACTTTCAACATTAATCCTGACGCTGAATTATTGAGTTATGTTCACAGGTACCATAACTTCTAGGATGATTTTCTTAATGAAACTTAACTTACCATCTGGAGCATATTTTGAAGCTATTCCCAAAAAAATCCCCAGTGCAACAAAAAGTGAAAGGCTAGAAATGGCAGAGCAAATAAGGGTATTTTTATGCCTGCTGGCTTCTGCCTGTTGGCGGTGCTGCTCCACTGGTAAAGATGGAAGTCTTGTCTGGGCTTCTTGTCTTGCTGAGGTGAACTCTGCAGCAGCATGGCTCTGCGAAGGCGGCGGGGGACGGAGGGGGGCAATTCTCCCTGGGACGTACCCCGAAGACCTGTGACTGCTCCCGTTCTGAGGACGGAGGAACGCAGGGGTGCTCCCCCTGGTATCAGTGCCTTGCATGTTATAAAGTCACTGGAACACACACACAGAGGGGAAGAAATGAGACAGGCTTTCAGAAAACAGATCAAAATGAATAAAACAAAACAGAAGAAAAACGAAACAATAGCAAAGGCAATTTTAAGCCACATGTGTCAAGAAGAGCCACTGAAGCTGTGACTACTTACAAAGTATCTGTTACTCAGTTGCTACTGGTCACTCGCCATGGTATAACTGCATGGAACAATAGCGTGTGTGTCTTGAACAAAACTAAACTCAAAAGCATGTGGTGTGGAAACCCAGTATAGCACAGACCATTTCTTCATAATTCCAGTGGGTATTTTTCACAGAGTATTTTCACAGTTAACTTGTATTATGAGATTAAGAAATCAGATGAACAATGAGAAAGCTAGCAACCCCTGCTTCCCCACAGCTATGCAAAGAATGTCTAAATGTATTTTTCCTGTACCCGGAAGCTGAACAAACTCCTCACTTTCCCTTATGGAAAAGAAGCTGAAAAAGACAAGCCTGCCTTCTACACTGGAAGCCATAAAAGCTGTTTAAATTAAAATACCAAATGCTATTTTATTTCTAGTCATGCTGATGCAACTTAACAAACATTTTTAATAAGCTGAGGTTTGCTGCATAGAGCCAGCAAACTCTTAATTTACTCACAGCAAGATTCAATTGCTGTAAAGGTGCATCAGTAATGGCTCTGTAAGAAAGTCACCTACATCTTATTCAGCAAACCTTGTGATTTTTCTCTGCTGATATGCCTGGGTTTGGACAAAAAGCCTGGAAGCAACATGACTGCTCCAGGTCTCTGTACCTACTGCCCACTAGTGAGCGCTGCTTTTATTTCAGTTACTAGTGTTGTTACCGTTCTTCTTCTGAAGCACACCAAGAGGAAAGCATACCAGTGCCATCACGGCCTGGCCCATCCTCAGCAGCAGTTCTAACTCACCACACTTGTCTAGTTTAAGAGACAAACCTGCATTTGACTGTTTTCTCCGGTTTTCCAGTCAACAGTGTTGTACAGAACTTTCACAAAGCTGGCTTTTTTTTTTTTCCTCATTATGATTAACATTCCTTATAAATGATATTTTTTGAGAAGGATGCTCAAGTTTCAGTTAACTGAAACCTAACTTTGAAACTAAATCCTGAAAGGGATTTAGGTGTAAGTCGTGCGTATTAAACGGCCAAGTGCAGGAAAAAATAAAAACTACTGTTAATGAAAAAATGTAAAGATCCTCTTTCTCTTCCATTAACAAAGGGAAGTCTGAGCCATACTCTGAAGTGTCAGGCACGCTGATGAAGAAGAAATGTAACAACTGTAATCTTATTCTGAGAAGTAGCAAAGAAGCCTTTTGTCCCACATACTGCAAAATCTGATACTTCACTGTTTCAGAGGAAAAGAGCTGTTACTATTGAACAGGCTGGATTACCCTTTCATAGGAGACAATGCATCTCCAGATGCATGCACAATGACAATGAAGGCACTGAAACATTAACTGGAGTAGCTATCCCAGATTGCAAAAATTATTTCAAGTCCTCCAGAAGTGTTTCTTGCACCTGTTCATTATAAAAAAATAATTTTCAGTATTCTCCTTCCTGTTCTTTGACAAACCTAATCCTCTGCTCTCAAACTTAACTGCCCAACCTGTGATGTGCACTGTGGAACATGTGCTTTTACACTCAACTTATCATCTCTCAGCACTGGAAGTAATTTCTGTGTTTTAGATGTGGCATTAAAAGCTGGGTAGAGATGGAGCTTTTCAGCTAATTCAAAGACAGTATTTATGTCTAGATAAACAAATGCTGGACTAACTTCTTAATTAAACATTTTAAGAAATCTGATCCAGCATTGAGATTTTGTTGTTGTTGTTAATGGTTTGAAACCCCAACTCTTTAAACTTGGTTAGTTTTCCAGTTAGGACATTTTTCTGTGGCACTGAGAAAATTACTACAAGTGTTCATTATAGTGTAATATCAACAGTTAAAAAGTTTTTCAACTATTCAGCTATATCAACTGAATCCAGATTGGCTATGCAAGACTTGAAAAAAGTTTTACAAAATAAATTTCCCACAATTCTTCCCATCAAGGCCTCCTAAAGTACTGCCAGACCTCTGAAGAAATAATAAAAACACACAAACAAAAAACATTCATTACAGCAGCCATTAGAAACACTTGTGTCATATTTCAAGCATATTTTGTATTGTACAAAGCATTCTGCTTTGTTTGCAAACCTCATTTTGGCAATTGTCAAAGGTTTTCAACTATCCCACTCAAAAGAAAAACACAGCTCACCCTACGGATGGGTGGGAAAGAGACAGTAGAATTGCTGTCTTACCCATTACAAAATAAAAATAATTAAACTAAGCCAATAAGGAGATCCTCAGCACATTCTAAAGACTCACTATACAGTTTTACATTACAACAGGAGTAACCATTGCAATACTTCCTTCCCTCTTCACGCATTATTCAAAATTCTCTAGCTGAAAAAGGATCTCTTTTATCCCATAGAGCAGCTATCATCTTTTTTGAAAGACAGACTGATAATCTGATTCAAATTATTGGCTTGTTTATTTCAACTCTGTGGAAGCCTTCAGAGAGCACCACAATAAAGCATATATAGTAATTGTCTCTATGGCCAGTCATGGCCCAGAGATTGCAATTATTTGGCTGCACAAATACAGTTTACGTATCACAAACTTTACTCTCCAAATGCATTTACGGAGTAAATATCCAAACTGTTGAGCTATTTAAATACCACATTTGCTTGAAAGTTCCTATGAACCTGAATTTTCCCACATTTCCCTTTGACCTGTGCCTATACTGTGGTCTCCTACATGATGATCTGTGCATCTCTTCCTGATGGTCAGTACCAGACCAGTACACCTCCCACTTTTGCAATTGTACTGTGGTACACAGAATGGTGCAGTATTTTACTTTGCAGATTGCTTCAGAGTTCTCCCAGTAACAGTCAAGTTCTTGCACCACATACAACAAATTACCTGACATTTATACAGAGCTCTATCTGTACAAATGTGTTATTTTTCATGCCATTTACAAATGCTGCTGTCTCACTATTCCCAAACTTCTTGCAGGTCAGCTTCCAACAGAGTATTATGCAAAATTTTAAATCCATTATTCAACACAGCTTTTAGTCAGAGCCACACTTAAGCATATGCTTCCAGCCCATCAGTAAGAGGGAAGCTTCCAATGCACAGACTCAGCTGGAGTATCTCAGATGCTTCAGCCCACAATGTATCTGGAGTATCTCAGATATTTCATTGCCACCCATCTGCTGGATGACTGCACTATTTACATATCGCTCTTTTGCAAGAGTAGTGCAACTCCACACAATCCAGATTGCTGCTCATGTACCCCTTCTTACAGCATGAGCAAGCAAACAAGTACCTCTCATACCGGTCACATCAGCCAACCCAGCTTAAACCACCTTAAATTAAAAAAAAAATTTGAAAGGTTTATTTTGCACAGCTTCCAAGTGAAAACGGTGAATACTTGCAAGCCTGGATATGTCTACAGAGCAACTGAGCAAACAGATGTGGACAGCAAACCCCAGCAGGCAGACAGCAGTGAGCGGCTGAACAGGCTGCAACATCTCCCATCTCCTCAAGTATTCCTTCACTGCTTTTAACTTGTGCCGCTACCACACTCTCACACAAGCCCACATTGTTCCACACGAAACCGGAAACCTATGCACTGTACAACCAGGGGATAACATATGAACCTCCTGAGACATGACTGTGTGCTCGGAAGCAAGCGGCATGCTTATCCCTTACTCATTCTGGGGCTGGTTTCCTGCAAAGAAATCGGGTCATTTCACCAGATAATTCAAGACATCACATGACACATTGCAAAAAGTGAGAAAAATACCAAGATATTTTACACTTCTGGGTTGTCAAATGCTAAGTGTAATAAAACATGTCAAACATGCTAAAAGAAACTCCCACACCTGCACTATCTGAAAATATTGTAAGGAAAGTTTGCTTACTTCATACAGTGCTAAGAAATTAATGCTTCTCTTTAAGCATATTTTAAAGATCACAGGTCTTAAAAATAAAATAAAGAGAAACCAGAAGAAATTACACACTTCTGTTGATCTGGGCCATCAAACACCACCAGCTCTAGTGCTGACCTATTACCACACTGTCTAGCCTTAGAGTATATAATTCTCACTAAGGAAAAGACTGAGTAAAGGGTGGAAAAAAACCAACACATGCACAAAAAAATATTTCCCCATGCAAAACAGTACTAAATTTGCAGACTAAGCTAGGAGAGTCTGTCAATCGGTTGGAAGGCAGGAGGGCTTTGCAGAGGGACCTGGAACGGTTGGATGGATGGGTAGAGTCCAACAACATGAAGTTTAATACGTCCAAGTGCTGGGTCCTGCATTTTGGCCACAATAACCCTCTGCAGTGCTACAGGCTGGGGATGGTGTGGCTGAACAGTGCCCAGGTGGAAAGGGCCCTGGGGGTGTTGGTCGACAGCCGGCTGAACATGAGCCAGCTCTGTGCCCTGGTGGCCAAGAAGGCATCCTGGCCTGTATTGGGAAAGTGTGGCCAGCAGGAGCAGGGAGGTCATTCTCCCTCTGTACTCGGCACTGGTGAGGCCACACCTTGAGTGCTGTGTCCAGTCCTGGACCCTCAGTTTGGGAAGGACATTGAGACTCCTGTGAGCCTCCAGAGGAGGCAACGAGGCTGGTGAGGGGCTGGGAACACAAGCCCTGTGAGGAATGGCTGAGGGAGCTGGGGGTGTTCAGCCTGGAGAAAAGGAGAGTCAGGGGTGACTTTATCACTCTCTACAACTTCCTGGAAGGTGGCTGTGGTCAGATGGGGGTTGGTCTCTTTCTGCAGGCAGCAACTGACAGAACGAGAGGACACAGTCTCAAGCTGTGCCAAGGGAAACAGAGGTTGGATGTTAGGAAAAGATTTTTTACAGAAAGTGTAATAAAGCACTGGAGCTGTCTGCCCAGGTAGGTGGTGGAGTCACCATCCCTGGCTGTGTTTAAGAAAAGAGTGGATGTAGCACTTGATGCCATGGTTTATTTGAGGGCATGGGTTGGACTCAATGATCTTGAAGGTCTCTTCCACCCTAGTGATTTTGTACCACAAAAGTTATTACTGCTCTCCTGGTAGAGGCACTTGTCTGGTATAAAACCAAATGGCAGTGAGAAACTCCTAAAAAGGGAAAGGGACCAGAACTCAGTATTAAAAAGTTTCTAAGTAGACACAATTACTGAACAGCATGTGATATCAGGCAAGCTCCTAAAGACACATGTCTTTAGACATTTTTTAGAATATTTCCTAATGCACACCTTCACAGACCTTCAAGCTGCTCAACTACAACAGAAATACAAATTTCAGTACTTCAAGGGCCTTGGAAATCCCCAGTTCAGCAAATCTCAACCTCACCAGTAAGAATGATTCCAAACAGGGTGCTCACATACTTTCCTTTCTTCCACATCTTCTCCTCCTCCCTTATTCTGAAATCCCACCTATCCACTAAGACAACAGACAGCATACTGGAAGTAATTTACTTTTCCACACATGGACAAAAGCTGAAAGAATATGTGCACAATAAGATGCACTGCTACAGTTAAGTAATTGTTGAAAATCACAATATTTAAAATAGCCTGAAAAATCTCAGCTAAGTTACAAAAAAAACCCTGTAAAAACTCTACTGATGTCTAGACACATATGCTGTTTTCTGCTTGCCTCCACCAAGTTTTCTCCCTTGCTCACCACTTTCAGAAGAAAATCCAAGCAAAAATCAGCAAGAATCAGAGATATAAGAATGGTAGAAATTACAAAACTTAAAAGATAAGCTCTATGGCAGTAGATTTTCTGAATTTCCTGTGTAGCAACCAGTAATTTTTAGTGAATTTCATGGCATGTAGAAAGCATGCAAAATTGCATGATACACAACCCCTGGAAACCACATGAGCCAAGGCCCATATTTCTTAAACCAAATCTTTGAAAGTACAGAATCACAGAACCACTACAGTACCACATATCAAGAGACAGAATTGAAAGCATGCATTATATTTATAGTATAAGAGAAGGCCTATAGATAGAAATAATCTTCATAAGCTGGTCTAATGAAACCTTAGAGAACACAAGCCTCTCTCCAGTTCATAAGAAAATTCAAACTTATATACAATTAAGCTATTACCTATGGATTAGAAAGGATGATGAGGTGAGGGGGAAAGGATGGTGAGAAGATTGCATTCCAAGAGAAAGAGGTAAACAGACACTCTGGAACAGAATTTATCTGTGGGAATAAGTATGAAATTATGGTCCAGTAAAACCACTCTCATGTCTATGGCTGACAGCACAGAGGAAAGCTGAGAATTTCATTTCTACCCTCTTATTCAGGCATTTGGTAGATCACCATTAAGGATGAGACAAAGGCCAGAGGGTATTTCTACAAGAAAAATGGTTCGCTGCTCTAATTAATAATTGGGCTTTTGTACTCTACATGCAGTTTGTGTGAACGGGCTCTGCAGCACTCACCTGGATTCACTTACAGAGCACTTGATGCAGCAGATGAAGTATCTAATCTTGCAGAAAGTCTACATACAAATCTTAGGGATTTTTGTAGTGCTGTAGAGATGTGTCTTACTGCAGAAAGTGACGGGACGTATTTTTTTCCATTTCCTAGATGCCAAACACCATCCTGTAAGCTTTCAAGAATTCTAAATTGACCAGAAGTCTTTCTTTACAATAAGAAAAACTGCAGTTTTCAGTCTGCTCAAATAGAACTGTAGTAGCTTCAGATTCTGCCCATTGAAACATAGAAACATAAGCCAGCAGCCACAGCAAACTGTAGTCAGTGTATCTAAAATGGTATCTGACATGCCCAGTGAATTGTATTTTCCTGTCCTTTGTTTCTTTTTGACACAGTTTGTCTTTATAAATTACTTATAAACTGGGGAGGTCTATTCTGGTTTTCATTCACTGTTTAAAAAATAGCACATTCTGCTGGAGGACACCATGCAGAAACAAGTGAATTATCAACAACTTAAATACAGCACATCCAAGAGCACACTAGGAAAAATGGCATGTGCTGAAATAGGCAAAATGAATGGAATCATTTTTACTGCTCCATTTTCAGAAACAAAATGTTTAATAACATGTATAAGAGATCAAGAGTGGAAACTTGCATTTTAGTCACCCATCTGCCACTAGCTTGCTGCATGAGTCACAGATTATTTGGACCCCAAGTCTGTAATATGAGAAAAAAAAGCAGCCTCACAGGGACACTGTGAGGGTTAGTTTAGAGAACGCTTTGGCCTCAGCTCAGTGATGCATCTGAGTACAAGCCTACTTTTAAGTAAATAAATAGCTACACTTAAGTCAACAACTTTCACACGAAAGTGAAGGATTTGCCACATTCACCTTAGGGAACCTGAATAACATGGTAAGGAAAAATCCAAATAAAAATCAGGGAAAAATATTTAAACTACTTCTCATATGGACAATAAGAAATGGTATACAGATATCTGCAGTCTCTTGAAGAACACAAATCCCAACCAAACAGCTACAGCTTAGGACTTTAAAGCAGAAAATTTTCTATGTAGTAGTAAAACACTTCAGAGAGGTAAAGTTGAGCACTACCTTGAATCACTGGGCCTACAATCCTGCTCCAAAGAGAAGGATAGTAAGATTAAATATCTATTATTAAATTAGAAAAGCTCTTATAAATAGATTATAAGCCTATATGAAAGAACAGAATATAACATGCAGTGGGGAAAAGAAACAGATCCAATATTTAGTAAACTCATATGCAAAAACACTCCTGAGTGTACTCATACAATCACTTAATCATCAAAGGGTTGTCATGTTTAAGTTATATTTAAAATATGAATCGGCATAATAACACACTCTCTTCCATACCAGCATGTGGATTTCTTTCTTTCTTAGGCAAGCTGTTAAGTAAGCTGTTAAGTTCTTAGAATTTTTTTTCAGTCCAACTCAAGTTTCAGTAAATGATATGTCACCCCTTATTCTGCATATTTGAAAGACTGTCTCTGCAGATTTTAACTGTGCATCAACCACAAAAAAAAATGTTTCTTGCAAAACTGAATTGTTGAAGCTGTGCACCCACATTCTTTTGTCTTGCCTTTGTATGAGCCAGGTTAAATGAGTCTGCATTAAAAAATAATTAAGAGCTGCAAATCACATCCAATCACATCCAGTGAGAACACAGCTGTGACATCAGCACCTCTTAGCTCTTCAAACGCCCAAAGCACTCTTCATGGTGATGAATGACCGAGAGAAGCTATATGACACAGATCCATAGAATCAGAAGTAGTTGGTAGAATGTAAACAACATTTCATGCCTTTTCCAAGGAGAAAAAAAAAAACCTGACCCAAAAGTCTCTGAACCTCACTCAGTACTATATGCTTTGGGCTTCAAGAATGTACATAGGTTCAGAGAGCAACAAGGTTGCAGAAGAGAAGACAGTTGAGGATTATTGGATAAATAACATTGCCTGAGTTTAGGAAGTCCTCGAAACACAAACTGGTAGCAGTAGCATCACAATGCAGTAGCTTCACCAGATGAATATTACTCACCACTGTCAGACACTGGGTAATTGCCTGGGTGGACACTTTGCCTGATGTTATGCGGTCACTCTTCAAATATGCTTTAAGACCTCATTTAACTGTCTTTCACCTTCATTTTTCCAAAATCACCTCTCCTCCTCTAAGGATGAGATCCCCCTCAACACAGCCGCTGCAAGTGCCTGCTGAGATCAGCATCACAAAACACACCTTTACCAGATCGCTGGCATTAACATGCCAAACTGATACACAGTAGCTGAAACACAGCAGCTGAAATAAGTTCTCATTCTGCTGTAGGAACGGCGGCAACCTAGCAGAAGGGCACAGCACATACCAGCTAATGCACGAGGGCACAAAGCCTTGCGAAAAGAGTTTTGACTGACAAACTAAAGAAGAGTAACTTGAGTAACACTGTATATCTGAATGCCAACATAACTCATGGCTCTAAAGTATGTCAGAAATCACAAAGCTACTTGAGTTGAGAGCCTGGTGAAAAAGGAACAGTGACTAAACTTGCGCAACATGATACGTTTGTATAACTTTGTAAAAGAAAAGAACATAAACTTTCCTCTTCTAAAAAACACAAACAGAATATTTGGGATATCTCAAAACAGCAAAATCTCAATCTTCACACAGCAAAACAAAGCCCTGTAATCTACCACTAAGTATGCCTTCTGCTGAGCTGGTGGCTACACTTGTATTTTGGCTTTCCTACAGTGAATTTTGTTCTAGGAAACTCCAAGAACTCTGCACCCTACTGCCAAGTACTGCAACATCCTGCCAGGTATAGCTAGTCATCTTGCATGATTGCACTACTCTTTTTCACATGTTCTTCTTAATCCCATATGCCAAAAAGATAGAAGAGCTACTAGCACATACCCTTCCATTAACCTACTTCACAACAAAGTAATAAAATCAGTTACAGGTTCTAAAGTATGCATTCTTTAATGTCTTCAGTATTTTCTTTCCATATGGGCAAACACATCACTTTTCTCCCTCACATCTTTGCTTGATTTTTCTACTCCTTTTTCACTTTCTTTCTCAGTATTACTATTCCAAGAAAATATTTCTGTGGATTTCTACACCCACATCTACAAATAATTAATTCCCATTTGTCTTGCCAAAAATGCCTCCATTAAATCTATAGTGAAATCCCTTTTGGTAAAAATAAACTGAGAATGGATCAAGTCTAATCACAATTTGACTCCAAACAAGAAACTGCAATTTACAACACAGACCTTAATCATGTTTTGATGCATACCGTAGATGATTCTATGGAACAGCCTTGCTAATGCAAAGCATGAACCTCACTGATATGCTTCAGATTATACTCCTATGATTTATTTTTTTAATACACAGAAAGCGAGATTTAGGTGACAACTTTCCCACTAATTTCTGTCTGAAGTTTTTAGATCACTGGTGCGCGCACACAGAACGTGAAGAACAGTTCATCACAAGCACTGTGGGACAAGTTTCCTTGAAGTCATGCATGATGTGGCACATCAGCCAAGGAGCTCCTTCAGCTGCAGGGCAGAGGTAGCAGAGGCGTGCCCTTACAGCTGTGGAGGCTGCAGCATCAGCCTCCAGCAGACAACGGGGACCAGGTTCCCTCTCCTCCCCAGCTCCCCCCAGCTCTAGCACAAGGCAGAATCAAGAGGAGATGGAGCTCCAATCCTAGCACAGAGAGTAGTCAGAGCCTTCCCACAGGTGAAGAAGCAAACTGCTCCCTTCTATTCAACAGGTAAGATAAACAAAACTGAGTCACTACTCATTTTCTGCAAGCAAGACTTCCACAGCAAGATGCTGAACTGACTCACCTCAAAACACACAAAAACAGTATGCTAAAACTGCTAAATAAAACTTTTCTGAAACACACTGGACATATAACATAGGAAATTAATGACCGTGCCTTGTATTTAAAGCACACTAAAAGTTATCCATAATTAAAAAACATTTCTAATCCCGATTGTCCAAAGCATGCAGACATTTCTTCCAGCAATGGTGGCAAGAATATTGTTTTATAGTCTTTAAATAAGACTGAAAAGCACCTGCCCCACTGTACCGTGTCATTACTTAAGGAAATAAAACCCCCTAACTTCCTTTGAAGTACAAGCTACTAAAATATGTATCAACTCAAATTTAAAAAAAAAAGAAAGAAAACTGCTAAACAACCAAGGTAGGCCCACAGCTTGTGCTCCACCTATTTTTATATTCATGCCTTAGACAAAAACCAAAATTTTTTGGTCCCCTGGTTTGTCAGCTTGGAAGAAAAGTGAACTGTACCACCTAAAGGTAATTTCCAGTCACAGGACCTGTAACAGCTAGGAAACCTTTAGTGGATTTCATAGGGCCTTCTGAAAGCAATGTTCTTTTCACATAGGGATCACCATCCTCTACTAGGTAGGGTCTCTAACTACTAGCAACAAGTTGGATGAACTGGCTAAAAGCTTCCAGCCAATGTTCAACACTACTTTCCCCACAAAATACTGTGAGGGTAATGTGTTAATATTTGGAATTAAAAGAACTCACAGTGTGCCACTGGAAAACACTTATCCCCATCTCAAAACAGAACACACATCACAGCTCTTTGTTGAGATCATACAACGAACTCCAGAAGACACTCTCATATTAGCATGGACCTCAAAAGACCCCTCGTCTTTGTCTTCTTCCCCTCCACACTCACTTTCTTCTTCCTGAATCCCTTTGTATTTGGGGAATTTCTTGTGCTTTACACACAACTTATTTCTCTGGCCTCTTTGCCTAGCTCAAGCCCCTGGCATACAGTCTGCTGGATGCTGTATTAGTAGAGAGAGTGCAGGGGGCCCAACAAACTTGATCTGGCAGAAGACTTCACATTTTGTGCAAGGAGTGCACAGGATCCATGTAAGACAAAGCACCTTGAAGAGCTGTAGACTCCTAAGAACAAAGATGAACCTCCCCTCCTCCTTACTGTTACCCATGGGACATTTCACACTAGTAGCTAAACCACTGCAAATCATGAAAACAGACTATGCCACACAAAAATACAAAGTCCTGCTTTATCCTCCTTACTACATTGTCTTTGTCAAGCCATCGCTGCTATTACATTTTTAGAACCACTCAGAAGTATAAAATCACTTCCCTTTTAAGGAAACCGTGTCATTAAACACACATGTAAAATACAAACAAGGGTAGTATCATCAGCCCACAGCCCTCATCTAAGCTGTGATGTAGCACAAATGCAGCGCATTAACCACTGCACACCCTCTTTTCTTAGAGGGGCTGTGATGATGTGCAACTCTCACTGTTTCTTTCGTTCCTCTGGGCAAGTAAAGCAGCTGTTGGTTATCAGTCACAAGGACGGCATTCCACGACAGCTCAAGCACTCGCGGATGCCTTTGACAAGTCCCAGCGCAGCCACGCCGCGATGCGGATCTGAGCCCGGTCCCTCTCC
>WAAG01018979.1:40463-69680 GCA_013390105.1 Tichodroma muraria | reverse complement strand
GGGGGAAGGGGGGACGAGGCAGGGCGGGAAACTAAAGCCATGTTTCCCACATGGATAACTCCCCGACAGCCCGCTGGAGAGGGGATTTGGTCTCCTCCTGAAACCCCAAACCAGCCTCACTTGGATTTGCCAAGCACCTGTGAAAGAATGCAGCTGCAAGGCCCTGGGAAAACAATGGGAACTGTGACAGTTCATTAATATAAGGCAGCCCCGAGATTTATTTGGGAAAGCCATCGGTACAGAACTCCACTGGAGGACTCAGTGGCATTCCCGAGGTATGCCAGGGAGCAGCTAGGTTGTGGATGTGTGCATGTCATGTAAACCCCAGTTTGGGAGCTGGGACAACTTACTGGGTCTGTCAGCAGAACAAATGGAGGAGGACTGATTGCTTCAGCATTTCCTTCCCTTATTTTTTATTCTATATTCATTTGATAGGTTGGGACTTTTCCTTGTTTTTTATATATATATATATATTNGGTTCAGTTTTGTTTTCTTTTCTGTTTTCATGGGGCTTTTTGTGTTTGGGGTTTTTATTAATTTTTTTTTTTTTTTTTTTTTTTTTTTTTTTAGTTTGCTCTGGCTATTTTTTTCTGGTGAAGCAAGGGTTTGGAAAGTGCAGGCAGCATTTCAAACTGTGATCTGCACAGATGGGAATGAGGGAACATTCTCCAGGCGAAAATTGTTCTCGGAGACATTTGGATTGAGCAGGATTTGTCTGTGTGCGGGGTGGAACATCCTGATTTCCAACAGGAGGGTGCTTGGGCAGCACAGGGGTGCTGGGGACAGACCAGGGACACCTCCCAGCAGGCAGTGGGTCCAGTCCAATGGATCCAACCCGCAGTGCAAGGCACGGTAATCCATGGAAAGGGTTGTCCCATGGAAAAATCCTCAGGGTCGGGCCGCTGAGGTGGTTTGGTGGTGTTGTGTCCTTACAAACCTTGCTGCTTTTAATGAGTTTGAGGTGTGTGTGTGCAGCCCGGCGCTTGATGAAGAGTTTCTGTCACCACAGGCAGCAGTTACAAATGACAGGATGGGCAGGGATGGGCTGGGCAAATCCAAAACAATTTGCTTTGCATAGATTAGCAGCTCCTAAAGAGATCCCACATTCAGGCGGGAGAGGTTTTCAGGGTGCAGTGTCAGAGCGGCTTTGCTGCCCACGTCTTGTGTTTATCCCCACTTCCCTCCTCTCTTGTCTCCTCCGCCTCTGCGTTTCCAAACCGAATTTCCCCATTTCCAGATGCAACTGCAATATAACGTGGAAATAAAAGCAGGCAGTTAAATTATCGGAGCCCATAATCTCTCCCGAAGAAAAAGGGGGGATCATCCAACTCCATTTTCCTGCTTATGGGTCCCTGTTGCTGTACTAGTGGTAAATACACGAGGAGCTCAGCTCATCAAATTTTTAAGCACAGGATGCACAAAGGAAGCTCCAGAGTGTCTGGAAAAGCTCGTGGCATCGGTCAAAGGCAGCTCTTGGGGCTGAGGCGTTGCCAGCTCCCCATTCATCAGCACTTCCCTTCCATCCCTGCGTTCCTTTTGTTCTCGAAACCCTAAATTTCCACGGTTTAATTTTCTTCCTCTCCTGGAATGGCTTTGCAAATGCTTAGCCTTAAGTAATAGTCAGTAAAGGCGAATTACCTTAAATCAAGCAAGGGTTATCTAATTTAGAAAATAGGAAATAGAGAGAAAATCAAACTAAATGAAATGCAAACAGGATAATTCATATCTAATCCATGGGCTTGCTCAACAGGAAGAGTCTTTTAGTTGTGCTCAGTTGTGTGCCCGTTCTTAGCACAACTTACAGGACTTGCAGCCCAAACCAACAACCTCTATAGGCCCTGCACTGCCAAAATCCCAGAAAATGGGATTTTTCATGTCCATTTTTGCTTTCATCATCGCACCTCCAGCCAAGCTGCTCCTTCCTCAGTTTCCCTCAGTGCTTTTCCTGGCACACACCCACTTACCTGTAAATTTTATAAGCACATGGCGGCGGGCAAGTGCCAGGGCAGACTTTCCTATGACATCTAGGCAAGACAGTCCGTAGAATCCCACACTGCCTTGGGTTGGGAGGGACTTAAAGATCACCTCCTTCCACCCAGGGACACCTCCCACTACCCCAGGGTGCTCCAAGCCCCACCCAACCTGGCCTTGGACGCTGCCAGGGCTGCCGCAGCTTCTCTGAGCACCCTCCCAGGGAAGAATTCCTCCCAGCGTCCCGTCCACGCCTCCCCAGTTTCCGCAGCCTTTGGTTCTCTTGCCTGCCTTTTTATTAATATGCAGTGCACCGACGTCCCCCGGATTAATGAAGCCTATTACAGGATCCTGCCAGAAAGCTTTCCAACTTCCTTCCAATTAACACTCGGTGCTTCAGAGGAATCCTCACAATACGGGGAGGTGTTTGGCAATTGCACAGCACCTTTTTTTCAGGCAGCTTCACTTAAGATGTCCTTGTTAGATTAAAGGCTCCTCAGATGCTGATTACCCCCTCCGGGTGGGTCCTTCGTCGTTCAACACGCTCAGGAGTTGTTTTATGTATTTTATTTACGTTGCAGCGTACAGGGATCATCTTGGTTTATTGCGGAATCATGGAATGGTTTGGGTTGGAAGGGATTTTAAGGATCAGCCATGGGCAGGGACACCTTCCGCAATCCCGGGCTGCTCCACGTCCTGTCCGGCCTGGCCTGGGGCACTGCCAGGGAAGGGGAGTCCACTCAGACCGGGGAACTTTAGCTGGGCGCGTGAGAAAATGCACTGGGAGCTCCCCGTGCCATCCCGCAGGATGGATCCTGGCAGGGATTGGTTCCAAAACAAAGGAGAGCGTTCCCAGCACTGCAGCAGCACCGTCTCACCTGCCGCTGAGCCGCTGCCCTGTGCGGCTCCGGAGAGCTTTCCCTGAGACTTCCAGCAGGACATGCAGGACAGGCATCCCGGTGCTGGTGTTTCCTGCGCCTAATTCCTGCTCGGATATCCAAGGCCAGGTTGGACACTGGGGCTTGGGGCAGCCTGGGATAGTGGAAGGTGTCCCTGCCCAGGCAGGGGTGGAATGGAAAGGTCCTTAAAATCCCTTCCAACCCAAACCATTCCTGAATTGATTCTGGGCTTCCAGAACCTTCTCCACCCCAAAGCCTGTAGCCAGGATTTTTGGTGCCCTTTCCATGTCCGTGATTCCCAAGTGACACTTTGTACCTGGTTTTAAAGTGAGGGTGGTACTGGGGTCTGCTTTCCATGGGTGGAGGCAGGGCTGCTCCAGCCCAGGGTTTGTTCCCCTTCTCCTAGTTTTCCCGCAGATGCTGAAGAATTCCCAGTGATTGCTTTTCCAGTGAAACTCTAACAATGAGAATCTTTCAAGGTTAGCAACACAATTTGGGCAAACGAGCAAACTATTGGGGAGGCTCCATTCCACTGTGGCAATTAAGGAGAAAGGAATATCAGCAGGTCACATCTTGCTTCCGGTGCATCGGGAATTATTTTGCCGTGGAGTTTGGGGGAAGCGGGACTGGGGTTGCACTTGGTATTTAAAGCAAACAAACCTATCTATTAAATGAGACTGTGGAATGGGGCACGAAAGTAAAACCGAGAGCGTTAAATTACAGATAAAGGGGGAAGAGTCCAAATTTTCCCAAATGTTCTCGTTTTTCGGTTTTTTCCTAACGACCGTCGTTATATTTTGATGTGGTTAATAATACAGCAGAGGTTAAATGAAACATGAAAAAGGGCTGTACATTAAAATTGAGATAACTCTTCCTTCAGTGAAGTGGAACCCAGCAGATGTAGCTGCACACTGTAATTGCTGCCTGTTTCCTGTCACTCTGATTAAGTTGCATTGTCCCTGCTCCAAGTGTAGGAATCAGTGGCTTCCCATAGGGCACAGCATGGGACAACTGGCTTCGGCAGGCAAATGACTCTGTGCACCTCCTGCTTGTCCTGGTAATGGTATAGACACACAATATCCATTGATGACTCCTAAAATCAATAGGCTGTGCAGCGCAGGAGGCTCCGGGGCTGCCACGGGAGAGGCACTCCAGTCAAGGGCTGGGATTTTGGGAACAGCTCCATTCCCCGGTTCAGGAGGCCAAATGAGCCCGGGGCCTGGCTGCTGGGTTAATTCTGGTTCTCAGGAGTTACTCTGCACCTTCTAGGCTGTTCTTCTCCTCGTTCCAAAGCCACGGGATCCCAGAATCAGGGAACTTCAGCGCCATCCAGTTGCACCCCTCTGCCATGGGAAGGGGCCACCTTCCACTAGAGCAGGTTGCTTCAAGCCCTGTCCAGCCTGGAACTCCTTCAGCACCCCCATCCCTTCACGAGCCTGAATCCCGGTGCAGAGGAGTATTTGGAGCTTCAGGGCAGTGTGGGCAGGGAGATCTGGCGTGGCCTGGTGTGATTCCAAACTCAGGGAACACTTCCCTTCCCGGCAGTTTTTTGGTGGCTGAGGAACTGGTGTATTTTGCGTCCTGAGTCATCAAATGAGCATCAGCTGGGCAGGAGGGCTGTGGGTCATGATTTGGGATTTAGGCATCTCTCCCCTCCAGGGCTGTGGCTGCCCCAGCGTCCCTGGCAGTGTCCAAGGCCAGGCTGGATGGGGCTTGGAGCCCCCTGGGCTAGCAGGAGGTGTCCCTGCCCATGGCAGGGGCTGGGATGAGATGGGCTTTAAGGTCCCTCGCAGCCCAACCTGCTCTGGGATACCAGGATTCTGTAAAATCCCGTTTTGGCTGGTTAATCCCCAGTTGGATCTGGGGCCTTGCTTTCTAAAAATGGAAATTAATATTAAAAGTCATTCCTTAACACATGTTTATTTTCTAATTTATAGAATGTACCTATTACATTCTCCAGACACATGTGCTTGATTATAATGATTATCATATGTATTTTCCAAGGCACTCATCACCATAATATCAAATGTCATTAGAGAAATTAGGGAAGAGCAGCAGCATTCCTTCCAAGGAAAAGCCGGTTTCCTCCTTTCCCACCGCAGCAGTGAGAGCGCAGAAGCTCAGCTGATTTTCTGCCACTTTTGTTTCAGCTCGACAAAAAACAACCAAATCCCCGGGGAAATGTGCAGCGTGCACCTGAAGCCAGAACCTCTGTGAAAATCCCATGTAAAAATGTCCTGGAATCGTGCAGGGAAGCGCACTCCGAACTCGGGGCTGTGCACCGAGGCCTGCGTTTCCTCCCTCTGCCCCGGCCAGCACGGGCGCTCCCAGCACATCCTGCTGATTGCCAGGAGCGGAGGGAGCAGGAAAACACAAGGACCAGCAGATCCTGAGCTCAGGCTGAGGGTCCCAAACCCTGACTTGAATCCCGGCTGCTGCTCCCAGGGGCGCTTTTTTCCTAATTTAAAGATTTCCTGATGAAAATTCCGCTTTCTGGAGCAAAACCCGATTTGAAGCCTTGGGGGGAGATAAGCGAGGTGCCAGGGGATTTACACGATGCTCCACGTGTCTTCCCAGAGGTGGGAGATACGGATCTGGATTGGTTTAGGAGAGCCCAGGGGTTTTTTATTTCAATATTTACTTCTTTAAGCTCCAGCAGAGGAGGGAAACAGCTGGAGATGACACAGACATCCCGCTATTGCAGACCTGGCTGGTTTGTCTGGAGGACACGTGTTGGGTTTCAAGCCTGCGTGTGTCCAAGAGCAGGAAGAGGGGGGCTGCTCCGGGGGGAGGCTCCCAGCTCCTTCCAGGGTTTCCAGGGTCCCATTTTCCTTCCAGGGAAGGGCACGGAGTGATCCGTGGACTCGGAGCGCGGGAAGGTGCAGCTGGATGTGTCGGTGCCCTGACAGCTACAATATTCCCTCTCTTTATTCCTAATTAATTAAAAATAAGCATTGCCCGGTTTGTTCTTCCAGAACGGCGTCGCCTTCCCACATCCCAAGGTTTTCAAGCCAGCTTCCAGCAGTTCCTAGGGATTTAAGGTCTTGGCTTTGGCCACTGCTCAGCAGAAGAGTCCCTTAAATCCAGTCTGTGTCGTGGGGGTGAAGCAGCAGCAGGGAGCTGCCTTTGGATTGCTGACTCTGACTAAATCCTTGGGTTTTTTCTTCCTTTGCGTCATTTCTGTGATTATTTTTGTGCTTCATATGCTCAAAAATCCCTGGGGAATAGGGGAAAAAAATCTTTTTTTTTTTATTTTTTTGCTTGGCAAGTCACTTTGTAAAGAAGTACTTTGGTGTCTTCAGAAGGTTTGAAACCCACCTGTTTCCTGGGAGGAGAGACGGGAGCGGCCAGCCCGGCGGATCCCAGTGGGAACTTGAGGGGAAATGAAATATATTGGCCCCACACCTGGGAAGAGGGATTTTGAGCAGGATTTTCGGTCTCAAAGCAAAGATTTATTTTGCTTGTAGAAAGAGAGCTGGGAGAACAAAGTGTTCCTCCCGCTCTGGCAGGGATTCCGCTCTGCCTCCGTGCATCCCGGTCATGCCAGCAGTGCTCCAGGGAAGGACTTACCTTGGGAAAGAAGGCCCAGACCAGGGGGAAAGGGACTGGTGGGGCTCTGTGTGCGGCCCGTTCCCACTTGGGAGGACACTTGAACACTCCTAAGGTCACTTGGATAATCTAATCCTACTCAGGATGATATCTAGCTCCGGCAGGAACTCTTGGAAGGCTTTAAACAACATCCATCTTCATTATTTCCCACCCTCGTGTCTGTATGATTGATTCCTGCTAAATTTGGTTTAATTGCTCAGAAGGTCTTAAGGAATGACATTTGGAGAGAGCCAAATGGGATGTCTGAGCTCCCCCTGCTGCTCTGCCGCACGCAGCCACCCAGCACCCGCTGGTGCCCGGGGCCGGAAAGCTCCGGGATAAGCTCCGGGGCCTCTTTCCTACGTGGGCAACAACGGCGGGCATTTAGCCAAGGCCGCCCGATTGCTGGGAGGTGCCGCGGGCGCCGGGAAGCGTCCCAAATCCCAGATGTTTTGGGGTCGGCCCGTCGGTCCGCGTGCGTGGACACGAGGCTGGGTGGAAAGGGCTGAGTCTGGGGTCGGTTCCCGGTGGATCCGTCGCCCAGCTGGGCGCTGCTGAGCTCCCAGCGCAGGCGGGGCACGGCCCCGCTTGGGTGCTTCCCGTCCTCAGGAACGGGATCAGCTGCGCCTGCCGATGGAATCGGCAGATCAGGGCTCTTCCTTAGGGCAGGAGTCACGCAGTCCCGGCCCGGTTTGGGTTGGAAGGGACCTTAAAGCTCCCCTGTCACCGGCAGGGACACCTTCCACTGTCCCAGGGGGCTCCAAGCCCCAGTGTCCAACCCGGCCTTGGACACTCCCAGGGATCCAGGGGCACCCTGTGCCAGGGCCTGCCCACCCTCCCAGCCAGGAATTCCTTCCCAAAATCCCGTCTAACCCAGCTGTCCTGGATGGAGGTGACGGGAGAGGGAAGGGGAGGCTGGAAGTAAGTCCCCATTTGTGCCCAGAAGATCAATAATCAGGGAGAAAGCCCCATCAGGCAGAGGATGGTGGAGCAAATCCGACATTAACTACTCATTATTTACACTCTGCCATCGCCACGAGCCGGTGCGTGGCCACAAAAGCTGCGGCAAGATCCTCATTTCCAAGCAGAGTTTTAATTATTTGTAAAAGCCTTCAATTGTTCACCAGATAATGTCATGGATTGGTCCTCCCAGTGTGAAGTGCAACCGTCCAGAACCCCCACAGTATTATAAATAGGCTTCGGAGCCGGGATTGATTGATGTTTGGCATAAAATCTATTCCTCGGAGCATGTGTATTCCTTCTGTTCACCAGTTTCATACAAATATACTTGGGCTGATTTTTTATTCAAATCTCCAATTTATGTCGGGTTTCAACTGTTAAATATTTAAAGGCTTTTTCATCTTTTTTTCCGTTTCCCTCTTTTCCGTGCGAGGTAGGGAAATCTTGTGCCGAACGCAAACAAGACTCGGAGATTTAGCGCGTTCCTGGGGGGGAGAGAAAAGCTTTATTAATTATATTGAGACTCAAATAATAGTCTTCCCTGACACTAATGTTCCATCAGTTCCAACCACAAGGATCCTGTGGGATAGCTTTAGAGCCCTTATCAGGATCGAGATTACGGCATTTATGGCTCCATAGAAGGAGGAATTTAATGAACGGCACTCGGAGTTTGGAGAGAGGGTCGGAGCCGGGGCAGTAGCGAGGGATAAAAACTACAGCCACGAGGAGTTATTCCAGGGGAGTCCCTGGCACTCCGGAAGGAAACATCAAATAAAACCGAGGCTGGTGCGCTTTGCCAAGAATCTCCATAAATATTCCAGGTTCCTCGGCTGGAGGATTCGTCCTTGTTCCACCTTGGCTGCCTCTGACAGCCGCACTCTCCGAGGAGCCGTGTCTTTGGCACGTCTCTCTTCCCGAGTCTTATTTAAGTTTTCACTTATCAAATCAATACTCGGAAATAACTTTATTGCGGAATTTTTCTGACATCAGGACTTTTATTCCGTCTGCCCTCTTTTCCCCATGGATTTCACTCTCCTCACCCTGGTGGCTGTGATTAATTCATTTATTCATGCCTTTGGAAGAGTGGGAGTCAGGAGGCCAGACCCAATTATGTCTTATTTATTATTTTGTGTATTAGAGTAAAATCTGGAGACACGGATGAAACAATGGATGTATATTCCTCCTACCAGTCGAAATTCTAATTCCTGGTGAAAACCCCACGGCTTACCTGTTGCTCGAGCACCCAGATGGCCCTGAATTGATTTGGGGTGCCTGTGGGGCTGGGGAGGGAAGGGAGTAAAGAGATCCCAGGGCAGGAACGTTAGGGAGGAAATCAGGCTGCAGGATCTCAAAGTCTCTCCTAAAACCTACTTTAGCATTCAGATAATTCACCTGTATTTTAGAAGTGCTGTGAATTCCAACAGAGCTGGAAAAGGTTCCCTTTCGATGGATACCAGATTTCCAATAGGTTTCTGGCTCCCAGTTTAAACTGGTGCCTTATTTAGTGTCCCAACCAGTGACACAATTTAATTACACCTGTCGTGATTTCCCAGGATCGGTTTCTCTCCGGGTGTGAGACCTGCACAAGGGCAGGCACCAAAACCGGGGAAAGGGATGTTCCAGTGCTCAGTGGAAGCTTAAACTAGAAATTAATTTATCTCTGGTAGCACTTGACAAAGCTCAGCTCCTGATGCCTCAGCCTTTATAGTCACATCTGTTAGTTTAGAGCATTTATTGGAGGAGCCTTGACAAAGACAAAAACAGATGATGGAAATCTCATCTGTCAAAACTGTTATTAAAGCTGGGAACAGTGTGAGGTTTGGTTTAAATTGAAAGCATCATTTATATTTTATCCAGCGTTTTGCAAACAATAACACTGGGGAAGGATTTGGGGGGCCCTCAGCGAAGCACAGCTCGTTCCGGTGCTCTGCTTCAGGTGCTGCTCAGGGCTGAGCAGGGGACGCTGCCCCGCTCCTCCGGGGAGGGCAGGGAGCTGGGAAAGTCACCTGGGCACAAAGGCACGGGCACCAATCAATTCCAAACAGCCGGGAAGCACCGATGGCAGGGGAAACGGCAAACGGCAAAGGCAGGCTCCCAGCCGCCCCTGTCGGAGCTTCTTGCAGGGAATCCCACAATATTGTGGGGTGAAGGGACCTTAAAGCCCATCTTGTTCCAACCGGGGATGCTTCCCGCTGTCCCAAGTTTCTCCAGGCCCCGTCCAAGCTGGCCCTGGCACACGGGGGACACAGAGCAGCTGTAGCTGTCCCTGGATCCCTGGAAGTGCCCAAGGCCAGGCTGGACAGGGCTTGGAGCAGCTTGGAACAGTGGAAGAGATCCCGCTGACATCCCAAATCCCATCTTTCCTGCAGGATTCCTAAGTGGGGTTAAAATGAGTCAGCACAAGGTTCACAGAACAAGTTTTACATGGCAGAAAACGAAGCAGAGCCCATTTCCAAAGCCAGCAATTGACTCTGTGGAGCATCCGAGTCCCTCGGCTGCCGTTGCAAGCACTGATGGCTGAATTAAACTAATGATGGGGAGATCTCGGAGGAGTCAGCCTGGCAAGAGGGAATGGTGTTTTCCAAACATTCAGCATTAACCTAACTCTGCTCCATTGAAGTAAAACCCTGGCTGAGTTCAGCGGGAGCGCAGTGGCTCCATCCCTGCAGGAAGAGCAGAGATTCCCTGTGAGCCCTTCCCGAGTGCTGTGCTCTGTGCTCCAAAACCTGAGATTCCGCTGTTCCCGGGGAGTTTCTTTGTATTGCTTTCCATTAACTACACAAGGGCTTCCACTGGAATATTTTATCTTGTCTTATTCCAAGCTTGGGTATTTATATTCAAAATACTTTCAGGTCCAAGGTGCTCTGTTTGCCGCTTTGCAGCTGCAAATTTGAATTTCCCACAATTTAGGTCTTACAATTGTCTTTATTCCTCCCTGATCCAGTAATTTGGGGTTGTTGCAGTAGCACTTCATGGATTCGTAGGATTTATGGGATTTGGGATAGCTGACATTTCCTGAGGATACATGCACATATGTATCCCATCCCACCCCATCCCTCTCCATCCCTGGAAGTGTTCTAGGCCAGCTTGGACGGGGCTCAGGGCAACCTGGGATTGTGGAAGGTGTCCCTGCCCATGGCAGGACGTGGAATGAAAGGATCCTTCAGGTCCCTTCCCACCCAAACTATTCTGGGATCCTAAGATTTTCCAAAGGCGTGGTGCCCCTGGAAGCAGCCTGGAGGACTTGCAGGGCCATATTTCACCTCACCAGGGTTTGGGCGAGAGGCAGCAGCATTCCCGCGTGCCCTTTGCTCGCTTCCCTCCCCGCCCTGCTCACCGTGCCTGCGGGCACATCCGCGTGCCGCAATCCCCTGGCTCTGGAGCGCCGCAGCAGGCCCGGAATGCCGGAATGAGAACAGCTCCTGCCGGCTGTCTGGGGCTCCCAGGGGAGACAGGACTTTCCCTTGGAGCACGGGCAAGAAAAGCGCCTTTGCTGCCCTGGTGCTTTCCGTGAGCGGCGCATCCCATCGGAGGCTGTGCTCGGATCCCTATTTTGGGAAGCAGGCTATCAGATCCCAGCCGCACATCCCTGCCTGCCAGGCACTACCTTGCCTATCCGTAAATCCCATCCAACTTCAGCGCTCAACTTCGGATGGCTTGGGATGGGCTCTGGCTGCCTCCTACTCGTGCCTTTCTATCCTTAGCAGGATTCACAGGCTTTCAGCTCCCTCACACTTCTCGCTCTCTAATCTTAGCGCCGCTGCCAGCTTTAGAGAGGCTTCGAGCTCCAGGGTCTCTCACTTGTGTGCAGGCTCTTTCTGGGACACAGCCAAGTAGGTGAAAAACTCGGGAAGGGGGAAGGGGAGAGCTGGGACTGCTCTCAGATGTTGCAGGCTGGAGCTAAACCCGCCTCGGGATCCGTTGTCGTTTTTTCTGGTGCCTCCCCGAGATGTTCAAAAGGCTTTGGTCAGGAGGAGACGGCAGCTCCTGCCTCGGTGACTCCGGACCACCTGGACATGGTGTTCCTTGTTCTGGGGGGATTTTCACCTCACTCTGGATAAGGAGCCACTCGAGCACATTGCCTGTGTTTGGGAGCTGGCTCGGTATTGCCGGCTTGGCTGATGCCACGAGCCACAAGCTGCTCCTCTGTCAAGTGTCTCCTGCTTTGTCTCTATTTGTTCCCAAGGGCGTCTGTGGAGGTTGGATCAACTTTCCAGAGCGAAACAGCTCTTCCTCAAATAAAGCCTTCCAAGGTGGCTGCTCTGCCACATGTTCCCCGCAGACCCTCTGAGGGGGAAACCGTTTCTGCATTTATCCCGTGAATTGTTCAAAGCCAGGTTGGAGCAGCCAGGGAGAGTGGAAAGTGTCCCTCCCGTGGCAGGGGACGGAGTGAGAAGTTCCTGGAGGTGCCTCCCATTGTGAGCGGCTCAGCCCAGCTGCTCTCTGACTCCAGTTAGGAATGCCACCTGGAGATGGGTGCAGGAAGGGTGGCACCGTCACCAAAGGCCAGGGAAAGCTTCCCGGGATTTGGCAGAGCCGGTGTTCCTCGCTGAGCTCTGTAATAGATTTATTTGCTGTATTCCCACATATCCTTGTTCCCATGGCTGGGATGACGTTTGCCCGGCATGATTCATGCTGTCAATTCCTGCCTGGAGCTGGATCCAGGCGGTTATTTTGGGATGCATACCTACCCGGAGGATGGAGATGCAGGGAAAACACTGCTCTGCCAACTGCAAAGGCAGGAACAGTTTGGCTTTCCCAGCAGTCAGGAGCCAAAGGAGTGGTCAGGCCTGGAACAGGTGGAATTTCTGCCCCAGGATGAGCAGCCCACAGATATATCCGTGGTTTTACATCCAGAGGGTGCTGGAAGTTGCAACACTGAGCAAATAAATGCTGTAAGAGCTCTGTCTCTCCACAATAAACTGATCTCATGGTTTCCTTGGTGGACAGTCGGAGTCAACCCCCAGGAGCTTCTTGTGGTGCAGGCAAATATTATCCTGCTTTTCCAGAGAAGGAAACCAGGGCAGTGGTCCCGGTTCTGAAATCCATGCCCTGCCATTTCAGTCTTTAATTGAAATGCTTAAAGATGGGATGATCCATTGGGACGGAAGCTCTGCTCCCTACTGAAAATCAGAATACATACAGTGGCGTGGCTGGAGAGCCCAGACACTCACGGGGAGCAGTGGACAGTGTTTTATAATCAGATTCCAAAGGACGAATTCCAGCAAAGAGAAATAAAATATTTCACTGTTCATTTTCCCATCTCAGAAACAGGTGGGAATGAAAATAAAGTAATAACAAATTAACTTCGTTGTGTTTACTCAGGAGCTCAACTGCTCCTAAACTCCATGGCCTGGGAGGAAATGCCTTGTTCAGCCTCATTTTCGGTGTGTTGGACTCATGAAAACTCCGTCTAACCTTGGTCCTGGATTAATAAAATCCCCCCGGAATATTTATTAATGTGAAATGTGCAGCTCCATGCTTGCTGAAAGAGCCATTGTGAGCTGGGGTTTGCAGAACACTCCGAGCTCTGCAAGTGGAATATTTGCCTGGATTTGGCAAAGAGGAATACTTGGAATTCAGGAAGGGAATTCGATTCCCACTGTTCCTGGGCTCGGTGGCAGGTGGCCCTTCTGGGTTGTTTTCTTTGGGCAGGTGGCCTCTGTTATGTAGTGGTCCCTTGGCTAACCGAGCCCTGAGGCCAGCCTGGAATTGCACAGAGAGGAAGCTGGGGAGGTGGGACAGAGGGAGCGCAGCCCCTGCTGTGTTCCATCACTCCATTCCTGCCCCCAGAGCTGGGCTCCATCACTCCATTCCTGCCCCCAGAGCTGGCTTCCATCACTCCATTCCTGCCCCCAGAGCTGGCTTCCATCACTCCATTCCTGCCCCCAGACGTGGCTCTGCTGGGCGGGGGGCCAGGGGGAAGCCACAAGGTCTCTTGCTGTTGACCCCTTTGTAGGGACCCCTTCCTTTGGAGAATGCACGTGGAGTCACAGGACTCTGCAGTGGCTTGGGCTGGAAAGGACCTCAAAGCCCATCCCATTCCACCCACGCCTTCCACTGTCCCAGGCTGCTCCAAGCCCCATCCAGCTCGGCCTTGACACTGCCAGGGATCCAGGGGCAGCCACTGCTTCCCTGGGAACCTTTTCCAGGGCCTTCCCACTCTCACCATTCGAACCCCCTTCCTTAAATCCAATTCAATCCCTCTTCCTGAAGTTTCAAACCCCTGGCCTATCCTATCCCAACTTCCCGGGTGCTCCGACACCTGAGCTCCAGGCAAGGACAGATCCAGTGGTAGGGGAGGCGCAGCTTCCTTCCCCCTGTACCTGTATTTTTCCTCAGGTGAGCGCGGGAGCCGAGTGTTACTGTTTATTAGGCACATACATTCCATAATTACTTGGCAAATAGGATCATTATATCTGGAGTTACGGAGCACTTCAAACATTAATTGCCACCTAACTTGCAGATTTCAGCTCTGATACACAAACCTAATCATCACTCATTAAGTATTAAAGAAGAGAGCACTGCAAATATATTAAATTACTGCAGATCACTGATTAAACCAAATCCTCGGGAATTCCTAAAAGCCTCCTGAGGCACTGGGATTCACTTCCTAGTGACCATTGGGAATTTAGGCTTCGAACACAACTGAATGGCTTCACTGAATTGTGGAATCCCTGAATGATTTGGGTTTAAGGGACCCTAAATCTCATGCCGTTCCACCCCGTGCCACGAGCAGGGACACCTTCCACTAGCCCAGGCTGCCCCAAGCCCCCGTGCCAGCCATGCCACCGAAGCCATCCCAACTCCTGTGTGCTCCTGCCAGTTTGGATGAGTCCTGGCTCAAAGACAGACTGGAATCTTCCTTCTTCCCTACAAACTTCACAGGAGTTTTCCCCCCGCCCCTCTCCCTGCTGTGCTCTGGTGTTAACTCTGCCATCCTGAAGGCAACCCAGTGACACAGAGCAGCTTTCCCTGCCGGAGGAAATGCCAAAGCTCGAGAGGAGCTGACACCCACGGGCCACTGCCAGGAGCACTTGGCACCGGGGGCCCGCAGCTGCCGGAGCCTCCCTCGGAGTGGCCACAATCAGCTCGGAGGAGGCGGCGCGGGGCACAATCAGCGCCGCGCTGCGCTCGGAGGCGCGGCCGCGCCAGCTGCTCGCCCCGCTGCCAGGGGCACGGCGGCCGGCGAGGCAGCCGCAAAGGCGGGCAGCGTGCGGGGCAGGGGCTGCGGGGAGGGTTCCCGCCCCTTGCCAGCTCCTGGCAGCCTCGGAGAGCTGCCGCTGCCGCTTTTAGAAGTCCGCCCGGAGCCAGGGAAAAGCGGGGACGTGAGTGCCCGGCTGGCTGGGAGCGCGGGCACCGCGGCAGCGGTGGCTGCGAGGCAGAAGGAGGGTTGTGGAGCGCACGTGCCAAGAGGCGCTGCCCCCTTTCAACGGGCAGGGAAGGGCACATGCCATTGGCATGTGTCAAAACGGGGACAGCTGCCCAGCAGCTGCCAGCTCAGTCGGCTTCTCTGTAGCTTTTCGGGGAATGGATTTCAGGTGGGCAAACGCAAGAGGGAATAGGGAGAAGGAAAGGACCCGTCCGGCCACCTCCCCTGATGCTCTGCAATCAGCTTCCCAAACTTCCTGCCCAAAAAATAGTCTGAAAGGACTTGGAGAGGTCCCCGAGCCCACCCTCACTCCCAGCTCCACGTTGGTTCATGTCCAAGCCCTACTGGAACACATGGACAACGACCATCATTTTGTGGAGAGCGTCATTATGGGGAGCAGAGCTGATCATTTCCTGGTCTCATCTTGAATATTTAGAGGAAATTCCAAGGTTCAACTTGATTTCCCACTCTTTTTCATCCTTTTTTAGCCCGGCTTTGAACACTTCCAGGGATGGGGCAGCCACAGCTTCTCTGGGAAACCTGAGCCAATGCCTCAGCCATGTTTGTGTTAGAGTTTTCTGTTGATACTTTGCTGTTTCCTTCCCAAGAATGCTCCCACAAACCCTGCCAGCAGCTGGTTTCTCTGGAATAAGTAACTCCAGGTGCTCCAGCGGATGCTTTGGAAGATGTTGCCTTGCTGCAGCTCTGTTCAGACATTTCCAGCTTTGACAAACGGCCCAAACTCCACGGATTTTACGTCCTCCCCCTTTTCCCTTTCCAATGTCAGTTTTAGCAGGCGAGCGCTCCATGAAAAACAGCCTCCGACCACGTGCCGGCCGTAAGGCGGCCCCTCCACAGCCACCCCACCTGTCCGAGCGTTTCTGTGGCTTTCGCAGGCAGTTTACGGCAGCCTGGCTGCCTGCAGGGCCGCCGTGCAGATGGCTGGATCCTGCCAGTGCCTCTTCCAGAGGGCGGGAGCAGCATCCATCCGCCCCAGCAGCGGGCGTGGAAAGCCCCCGGTGCGGCGGCGGCAGCGCCCGGGGGCAAACAGCACCGCAAGGAGCTGGTTCTGATGAGAGCCGTGGAGCATCCACGGCTGGGAGGGGCCCACAAGGATCGTCCTCTCCTGGAGAGGCTTTTCCCGCAGGGGAATATCCTTGTGGAAGCGAGGTGGGATCAGGCTCTTGGCCCAGGGAACAAGGCACAGGGCAGGAGGAAGCAGCCTCAAGCTGCAGCAGGGGAGGTTTAGCTTGGATATTAGGGGAAAATTCTTCATGGAAAACGGCAAGACCCCTCTCCCTCCCCAAAGACACTGGCATGTGAACTTACACAGGAATTGGGAGTCAGGAGCTGGAATCTTGGGATGAGGGTTGGGGAGTCAGGAGCTGGAATCTGTAGGTTGAGGGTTGGGGAGTCAGGAGCTGGAATCTGTGGGGTAGGGTTTGGGGAGTCAGGAGCTGGAATCTCTGGGATGAGGGTTGGGGAGTCAGGAGCTGGAATCTCTGGGGTAGGGTTTGGGGAGTCAGGAGCTGGAATCTCTGGGGTAGGGGTTGGGGAGTCAGGAGCTGGAATCTCTGGGATGAGGGTTGGGGAGTCAGGAGCTGGAATCTCTGGGATGAGGGTTGGGGAGTCAGGAGCTGGAATCTCTGGGGTGGGGTTTGGGGAGAAGGCTGCAGTGCTGTGCTGCAGAGCCCCCTCGGTCCCTGCTGCCGCAGGCACCTGTCAGCGCCGTGCTGAGGAGCCTGGGAGAAGTTTGGGAGCTGAGGAGCCTCCCATCATCCCAACCAGCGGCACCGCAGGCGGCTCTGGCTGCGAATGCGGGCGATGTTCCGCCAGCCCGAGCCCCTTCCATAAACCAGCCCGGCTGCTGAATATTTCATGGGGCAGCACACTCCTGTGCTCCAGCCTCCACAGCTCCTTCCCGGAGCCTCTCCTCTCCTCCCAAAGCTGCTTTTCATTTGCCAGGGATGATTATCCCTCCTTTTGCTGAGGAACAGAGCTGGAAGGCCCAGTCCAGTGCTTGGCTTTACGAGCGGCCTCGGCACTGTCGGCTCCGAGGATCCTAATTAATCTGTGGTCCTTCTTCGGTCTGTTTCTGCAGGAACAGAGCAAAAACCGTTTCGGGTTACGCAGCGAGACTGCCCAGGCAGGGAATTTTTCTTGGGTTTCTCGGTGTCTGGGATCGTTTCCATGAAAGGCTTCGATTTGGGGCCAGGGCTCTGGTGTGGGCGCTCGGGGAGTGTTGGGATGTGGGCTTCGGGTGCTCAGAGCCCCCGAGGGATCTGCCAGGGCGGTCCCAGCGTGCACTCCGTGATCCCAGAGCATCCCAGGCTCTCCTCCTCCTCTCCTCACCTGCTCTTCCCACCTCATTCTCCTTCTGGCTGCTAAGCTCAGCCTGGCTCGGGGAGCCTTTCCATGGGATTAGAGCTTTCTTCCCGTTCCCATTTCTCAGCTGGTTCCCAAATACCCCCAAGGAAGTTTCTCTCCGCTGGGATTCCAGAGATCCAGTTTGGAATTGCACGCTGGATACCCTGAGGCTCCCACTGGGCCGTCTCCCAGCCCGTGACTCGGATTAGTTGATCTTTACTAATATTTGCAGTAGGAACAGCATTTCGCTGAGATTAACAAACTTATTGGCAGCTTTGGAGTTTGTAAATGAAGGGAAAGGCTTGGGAAGAGGGGACTGGGAATGATACACAGGGAAATGGAGTTGGGAGAATTTATCCTCTTCATTAAAAGCCACTAAGACCTTCATCTCTGGTATTTAATGCACCAAATTCAATATTCTCAACAGAGATTGCATATAAAAAATAGCAATATCATCTTTTGAAAGAAGGGAGGGAGGAGGGAAAGTTTGAGCTAAGCCACACACATTAATAGCTTCCCTCCCTTCCCAAATCCAACCTCTGGGAAATATTTGCCGGGGAAGAACAAACTCCTTGCAAGAGCTGAAGGATTTTCTCCCCATGTAAGTTGTGTTTTCCTTCCACAGAATCACAGAATGATTTGGGTTGGAAGGGACCGTAAAGATCATCTCATCTCAACACCTGAATCAGGATTTCCTGGGAAAGAAAAATTAAGAATCCTTTGGAAAAGCTCTGTTGCCGTTAGCTGAGAGTTTTGAAAACCCTTGGGCCATAAATGAAGAAAAAGCTTGAATAATAAAACCCACATGCCCCAAAATCAAATTAACTTGAGCAGGTCAATACATTTCTGCTGCTGGATGCTGGAAGTGAGGGAAAAAGGGGGAAAAGAGGGGTGTGGGATTGTTGTGTCCTTCTCATTCAGCTGCTTAAAAAGCCTGGAAAAAATCTCCACCCAATGCCCACTGAATAGAAATACGTCCTTTTATTTCTTGGGAGTTTCCTCCAAACCGATTTCCTCACGTGCCCCCGTGTATTTGCCCTGCAGGAAATGCCAGGGATCGCAGGGGTTGGGGACAGCAGCCGCCGGCCCAGGGGGAACCTCCAGCCCTGGCTCCAGGCTTGTGCCCCATTCCACCCCCGGAGCGTCCCCCGGCTTGGACAGGGCTCCGAGAACCTGGGCTGATTCAAGGCTTCCCCGCGCAGCCCGTGGGGTTTAGGGTCCTTCCCACCCACACCATTCCGGGATTCCCTGTGCCGCCTTCTTCCCGGCTCCCGGGACGGTTTTCCCGGAGCTGCCCTCCCACAGCCGGAGCTGAGCAGCGCGGGCAGATTCCAGGCGCCTGGAGCTGCTGCCACCGTCGCCACTGGCGCACCCGAGGGGCTGCAGAGGGCAGAGCGCGGCCTGGCCCCTTCCCAGTTCCTCGCGTGCGGGCCTCAGAGCGCGTTCTGCCGCAGAGGCGAGGCGAGCCTCGGCTCCCAGCTGAGCAGGAGGTGTCGGGATCCAGCCCCTTCCTCCCGGAGCCCCGTGGTGCCCGCGGGGGCGGCCCGAGGAGGGACCCGCGGTGGCCCCGGCCCCACAGCTGGCTGGCAGCGCGGTGCCAGCGGGCCCGGCTCGGGAGCGGGATGCTAAACAAGATATACGCGGGATGTCAAAGCTCGCCTGCACGCGTCTCAGCCAATCACTCCCAGATAAATTAACCATGGCACTGCCTAATAGGATCCACCTGCTTTCTTCCCGCGCCGTTCCAGCCCCTACCTGAACCCCCCTTTGATTAAATGTCAAAAGCCTGCCTTGCGCCTGCAGATTGCACTGAAGGCGGATAACAGAAAGGTTCCTCCTGTGACTCCATAAAACTGAAATAAATTCCACTGGCATCTTGTAAATTTTTATTTTCTACAATGACTGCAGGCCCCATCTGCGACCCAGCTGTTATTAGAAGGGAAAGCGTTGGCCCTTCTGCATTACAAAACAGCATAGAACAGTAATTGCCAGTGGAAGAGATTAAGTGTAGACACTAAAAATGTTTACTCGCAATGAATATGCATAACGATGGGTAGGAAACAGCCCTGGAAGATTAAAAAGAGAGAAGGGTTTGTTTACAAGGCTGGGAAAAAAAAAAGAGGGGAATGTCAGTTGGCCCCAAGCCTGAAATAGGAACGAAAAACCTTTGGGCAAGGCATTAGGGAGAAAAACAGATGGTTTGTGAACCTTTTATTAGATAGAAAAATCATTAATCAAGCCCAGGCTGGAAATGGCAGGGTTTTGGGTAGTTCAGAGCCGAGTTTATTTTTTCTTAAAGCGACAGCGCGGCGCTGCCGGCGCTCGCAGCCTGCTCCGGCAGCCCCGGGAGCACATCCCGCTCCAGGTCCGCGCTCCCACCGCGCTGCCTGCCGAGGAAATCCCTCAGTAGGGTTTCACATTTCAGCACCTGCTTCGCCCTGCTCGAAAAAAACACGCGAAAGGAGAAGCGGGGGGGGGGGGGGGGAAGCGCAGCCTGGGTTCTTCTTCCAACAGCCTGGGTTGTTCCGACTCGCGGCTGAGAGGGGGAGGAATTTAGGGAATACAACATTTCCATTTTTTATTCCTGAAGCAGGCAGCTTCAGGAATAAAGAGGCGTTCGGCGGTCTCGGGGGGACAGCCCCCCGCCCTCCATCAGCTCCCGCTCGCCCTGATTTTGGCGTTGGAACACTGACAAGGATTCATTTTGCTGCGTACAAATAACGTGGAGCCGCGTGGAAAGAGGGGACGAGGAGCCGGGGTCGCCCCCTCTCCTGGCTGGGGGGGTCCGTGCCACAGGATGCCACCATTCCGCGCTGGAATCCGGGGCTTTGTTCACTTGGTTCTCCTCTTCCCGGTTCCTCGGCAGCCTCCGAGCAGGGATTTTCTCGGGCGTGACGAGCTCGAGGCACGTGGGGCGTGTCCCGGCGTGCGGGGTCACCTCGGGGGGACAGCTCGGGGGGACAGCTGCTGCGCAGCGGGGTGACACCCACACCCTGGGACACGGGGACACGGCCCCGAGGCGGGCAGGACGGACCAGCGCAGGGACACCTGGGCTCCCTGCAGCCCTGTCCCCGAGCTGTCCCTCCTCCGTGTCCTCGTCCCGCCGAGCGTCCCGGGTGACCTCGAGCAAGTGTCCCCGAGCGCATCCGGTGTCCTTGGGATGCTGTCATCTCCGGCATGGCATTCCAGGGAAAGCGATTCCTCATTTGTGGGGCTTTTATACATCAGTCACGAGGAGTGACAGGAGGCAAATTAAACCCCATTAAAATTGTCCCGTTTTCAACTGGCTTTGAGTAGCTTGGATTGGGAGCAATGTCGGAATCCCGGCTTTCACTTTCTGATGGTGCTTGTGGCGTTATAAATGTGGGATAAATACGCAGATTCCCATGGAATGACCTGGAATTTGTATTTACAGCGCTGAGATCTCCCAGTTTGGGCTGGGAGTGGTTGAGAAATGAAAAAATGCAAAGCTGGAAACCTTTCTCAAAACTCGGAAGTCAATAAGACAACATTGGGAACGAGACGCAACATTTTTAAAGGCAAACTCAGGCCCCGAAATAAAGCCAAAATCCTCCTCTGGGGAATAAAAGGGAACGGCTTCTTCCTCCAATGCCTTTTGTACCACAGAGGAGCTGCCCACACATTTCCTAATTCTCCGACTAATAGCTGGGAGATGAACTTCCTAAAACATATGAGCTCCATCAGAGCCGAGGGAGGGAGGAAAAAGGGAGGGAAGGGGAGGGAAAGGGGGAGAAGGGAGCGGGGGGAAGTACAAACTGATCTTTGTAAGAAAGACTAGCTGGGATTGCAAGCCTTGCATATGTTACAGCACATCATTAATAACAGTGATCAAAAGCACGGGAACATCTCGGCAGCTGCAGCGAATTATTGGAGAAATTGGAATTTTCAAATGAGCTCACACTTAAGGGGAAAAAAAGGGGGGGGGAAAAAAAAAAACCAAGGCACTGCGAACTGGGGTCAGGTCACTCTGCAGAGGCAAGGGCTAATCCCAAGAGGTATGGAAAGGGCTGCAGGCAAAACCAATTCTGTGCAGCATTTAGGAAAAATGCAGCGGGAAAAAGCCCAGATCCGCTTGGAGCAGCGTGGAGGGCCTTTGGAGGAGCGGAGCGGGAAGCGTGTGCGGCCCGCCCAGCACCGGCTGCACACGCAGGAGCTTCTCCCCGCTGGAGACCCTTTGGGGTGGGGCTGGGAACGCGGGGATGCGGCGCAGCTCGGTGGCATCGGCCTCGGAAGTGTCCCTGGCCGTGGTTTGGAGCGACCTGCTCCCGTTGAAGGTGTCCCGGTGGGCTGGGATGTCCCTTCCCACCCGGGCCGTTCGGCGATGCCACGGCAGAGGGGCCACCCGCAGCTCCGAGGAGGCGGCGAGTGCTTCCAGGAGACGGGAGGGCAAGGGCTGCTCATCCCTCCGGGGCATAAATGGCTTTATCTTCTCTTTTCCTCCCGTAAGAACTGGGGCGCATCCGTGGCGCGTGGATCGCCCGCTGAACGGGGAGCGGGCGGGGTGCCGTGCTCGGGGAGCGTCCGCCACAATGGGTGTTTTATAACGGCCTCGCGCAAAGGCCGGAGCCGGGCCAAGCTCGGCCCTCCTGCCGGAAGAATTCCATGGAGGACTAGATAAAGCCTTCCCGGGAAGCTGTGCATCCTGGGAGTGGCTCGGCCCCGCCGGCACCCCTGAGTCCAAGCATTCCGAGGTCACCGCTGCCCCCTGTCCCCAGGTGCCCCACGCAGCCCTTTGCACGGGGAAATCATTCCCGAGATCCAGGGCCCCGCCGGCTGCAGGGCCCGATCCCGCCGGCTGCCAGCAGCCTTTGGAATTAATTGGCTGCTTTGCCCACGGGTGGGACCGGCTGTGGAGAGAGCAGCGCTCAGCGGGAGCTGAAGGTGACGCGAGGAAACTCTTTAAAGATCGAGGTTTGATCTCGAAATGAAAGCCCTGCTCCCAAACGCCTTCCCGAGCCCCCTCCCTTCCTCTCCGAGCCATGTTTTTCTAATTCCAAGCAGCTCCGACGGCTCGGGTTACACATCTGCCTGCTGCGTGTGATGTCGCAGCAGTAAAAGTACAGGTGCCTGGGCTTTAAAGGAGCCATTTCCAAGAGCAGCGGCGGCCGGGCCTGCCGCTCCCCCTGCTCCCAGCTGGCCCCGCTCCCGGCGCGGCGGCGCGAGGGTTAAACGGCAGAGAAGGGCCGCTCGTGACTTCCGTGCTCTTCCATCTGCTGGGAACCCTGAAACCCATTTGGAAATGAATTTTTTACTGGGAATGCGCGCTGCCGCATGCAGCCGTGCCCGCATCCCGCGCAGACAGCTTGCGCCGTGCTCCCACATGTCTCCAGCGACGGGCTGGGCTCCGGCTGATTGGAAAAGGCAGGAGAGCGCGGTCATTAAGTATGTATGGCCATCCTGCCCGCGCGCGCTCTTCCCGCACTTTATTCCACAATTATCATCACATTAGGTCGGTAAATAATGTTGACACATGCTTCCCGAACAGCTGGAGAGTGTCCGTCTGACACCCGCACCATCGGAGCTCAGCTCCTCGGAAAAGCAGGACGGCTCCAGCCGCCCAGTTCCCGGCTCCGCTCCCTGGCACGGAGGGGACATCTCTCCTTTCCCATAAAATCCCTCCAATAATCCATGGCTCTGATCTGGGAGCGGGGCAAGGCGCTCATTAATCATACAAGTGCGGAGCACTGATTCGCAGATTAATCTAATTAGACCTCATTTGTTTCAGGTGAAAGCCGCGCTATTCCCGCCGCTCTTCCCGCCGCTCTTCCCGGCCCAGCACACGCGGCTCCGTGCAGGAGTCAGGATCAGTTATGGGATTGACTCTGCCGAGCCCATCCAGGCTCTGTGGACGTTCCCATGACAAATCCAAACAGTGCTTTTAAAGGATGCCTTGCTCCTCCTGGCATCCGGGAGCTGAGGCCGGGGTCACCGGGTGTTTAGGAGGACCCTGCCACCCCTTTGGGGTCCCCCCGGGAGAGGGCAGGGAAAGGGCAAATCCCGTGCGTTGGAGCTCTGAAGAAAGGCTTTTTTAAGAGTTTTTTAGGAGTTTTGGTGAATTGATTTCTGGAATTAATGTTCGCACTGGGTGGAAAAGGCAAAATGACCAATTCCTGCCACGGGGCCCTGGAGCCGCTCCCTGTCCCTCAGCGTCCCAGCAGGACAGCGGGAATGGCTCTGTGCTGCTCCCTTCCGAAGGCCAGCTCGCCCCTCCCACCCCAGGGACACCCCAGGGACACCCTGCCTTTCCCCAGGAGCCTCCCTCCAGGACTGGAAGGTCCCTGGGAATGCCACGGTCCCGGGGGATTGCAGCACAGGCCTCAGTAAACTCCATTATCGAGACTTTTGTTATTCATTCCGGGGGGAACAAAGAGGGGGAAAAGGAGATGATGCTTCCAAGTGAATAGTTTCTATTTTTAGCCAGAAATTGCCCTTTTGGTCCAACAGCTGGATCCTTTGGAGTAGCCACCGGATTAAAGGACAAACCTGGGTATTTAACTGACAAGGCAAAAAATGTTAATCCTCCTTGTGGGATACGGAGAGAAAAAACCTGCTGGGAAAAAAACCCGGCTTCCGTTTTCTTTTCCTCGGTGTGGAGGTAAATCCGAGGGAATGGGAATATTGCGAGGCCCATAATCTTATTTACATTCGGAGCATGACTCCAGCTCCCAGTACATTGCAGACATCTGTCAGACAAACAGACACGACTCCGCAAAGATATTTCAAATACTCTTCCCTTAAAAGCTAGGAAGCTGTTTGGGGATTTTGGCAGGATAGCTGGGATCTGACATGTCTTTTTTTCCGGCTTTTTTTCCCATTTGTTCTTTTTTTTTTCCCCCCCCGAAGCAGATGATTTCTTTGGCTTCCTATGAGCAAGCTGAAGGAATTGGGTTTGCTGGAGTATTTGTTATGAAAATTGAAGTGCTAACTCCTGGCCGGAGCTAATTTGTCGGGAATTTTCGCTCTGCCCGTGCCATGCGCCTTCAGGCGTATTTTAAGGAATTTTCTCCCTCGGAAATGAATATAACCTGGCTCAGGTCACTCACGTGGCAGAACACGAACCGGCTGTAGGTGCTCCTGTTTCATCTGAGGGCACACGCAGGATTTCAGGGCTAAAACTGCCGCGAGCCCCGGGTCGGCAAGCTGAGGGTAATCAGCATTCCCTAAGGATAATCAGCATTCCCTAAAGATAATCAGCGTTTCCCTAAAGATAACCAGGACCGCGGCGCGTTGCCGAGCTCCGCTCCCAGCCTGTTTTCAGCTGCTCCACACAATATTGCTGCATAATTTGGAGTGTCTTTGGAGTGTCTCCTCTCCGGTTTTTTGGATGCGAGACTTAGCAACAGGGAAAGGTGCTAAAGAGAGACAAAACTTGTGTGGGTGGCTGGAGATTAGCCATTTGGAATTCTCTCCTTTGCTTTGTGCCACAAGCTGTTTGCCTGTTCCCACTCCAAGCCCGTCCTCGGGTGCGGTGCCGCCGCCTCGGCGTTCCGCGCCCCGATCCCATTGTCCCCGTTCCCACCTCCGCTCCTGCCCGCCGAAGCCGCGTGGCCTCACCGTCCCCAGCGCGGCCTTCTCCAGCTGCCTGGTGGCTGTGGCACATCCCGGCGTCCCGCAGGATGGCAGCTGGCACGTCTGGCCCAGGGGTAGAAGCGTGGAACTGTTGAGGCTGGGAAAGAGCTTTAAGAGCTTCACGTCGGCCCTAACCCGCGTCCTCGTCCCTGTGCTCTCTGAGCGCTTCCAGGGACAGGAACTCCACCACCCAGGGCTGGAAACCCTTCCCGTGGCAGAATTTTCCCTAAAATCCAGCCTAACCCTCCCCTGGCACAGCCTTTCTGTCTGTTCCTGCTCCCTGGGAGACGAGGCCAATCCCGCCCGGCTGCTGTGAGGGAGGAGTGGGGAGCGAGCTCTCTCCTCCAGGGGCTCCCGTGGGAGCCAGCACCCAAATCCAGGCCCAGCCCTCTGAAATTCCTTCTTTCCACCGGTGTGAAACCTCGAGCTGCTCGTACTAAGCACCATTAAATATTCCCTCCATTCCCAAAGCCAGATAGGAAGGGAAACACAACAAAACAGGGAGTGTGTGGAAATCATTGATTCACAATATTGAAATTCCAGCTTACCTCCAATTAGCCAGCTTCCCAATATTTGAACAGAAGACCATTTTAATGCAATTACAAACACATTCTCGGCATCGGAATTCTGTGCATAATTAGCTCCCTATTAAAGTATTTATGGAGCCCTTTTTCCATCCGAAACAGCGAAAGCCAGAGCATTTTATTCCTTACTGTTACAATAATTAACTATGCAAGGAGAACAGCATATTAATAGAGGATAATTTGTTTACATTGAAAAGAAAATTGTGCTAGATTAGCATAGCAAAAGACTATTTCCATATCCAGGCAGGAATGTTCAGGCCTAATAGCAATTTCCAGTGTCGTTAAGGAATATTATTAATAAAGTAATACAGTGTAATTCCCTTTGCCCCCACCATATTTCACAATGTCCTTAATTACGGCTAATTCCGGCGGGACTCATTTGGGGGTTATTAAGCCGGAGACACGGGAATCTTAAATACAACCTTTGGTAATGAGGAGGCTGCAAAGTTCCTGGGAATCGGGAACGCCGAGGAGAGCGGAGGGATGGAGGGAAGGGACGGTCAGCCGAGCTGTTGGGAGAATCCTGGGAAAACAAGGATTGCTTGGAGCAGGAGGGGAAAAGCTCGCTTCCCGCACCTTATCCCCGGATTCTGGGCGTGACATTCCCGTGAAATCAACACAGCTCCGGAGAGGAACATTCCCTCTGAGCGCCGGAGAAGGTTCTTCGTCCCGGGAGCCACCAGGCCGTTTCCTGCTCCCGCATTTGGGTGCACGGCAAGGCCCCGACTTCAGGGGGATGCCAGGCCCAGAATCCGGGAATATTCCAGGAGCTTACAGCTCATGCCATCCCACCCTCTGCCACTACAGCAGAGCGCTCCAAGCTCCATCCGGCCTGGCCTTGGATGCTGCCAGGGATGGGATAGCTGATAACGATCCATCCAAATAGCTATAATAATTATCTACCCAAATTAATTCTTTCTGAGGAGCTAAACATCTGCCATACAGGGGAGAGAAGTGTCCAGGGAGCCCATGGGAAAACACGGATGTGTTTGGGTTTGCGTTTGGATGTTTAGGGTTTGTTCCGTCCAAACCCTAAAAAAACAGGGAAGAGAAGAGTGACGAGCTGCAGCTCCCGGGCACAGAGGGGAAATATTCACGTGGAGCTGGCAGCAGGAGCCACAGGCAGGCTCCGGAGCGCCCGGCCCGAGCAGCGGAGCCCCGGAGCCGCCGGGAGGGAGCCCGCGCGGGGATCAGGGGCCCGGAGCTGGCAGCCAAGGGCTCAGCCCCTTCCAGGCACCCAGAGCCCTGGGGAACGGGAAAAGGTGAGCCCAGGGGCACCCAAACGGGAAAAGGTGTGCCCAGGGGCACCCAAACGGGAAAAGGCTGTGCCCAGGAACACCCAAACGGGAAAAGGCTGTGCCCAGGGGCACCCAAAGGGGAAAAGGCTGTGCCCAGGAGCACCCAAACGGGAAATGGCTGTGCCCAGGGGCACCCAAAGGGGAAAAGGCTGTGCCCAGGGGCACCCAAAGGGGAAAAGGCTGTGCCCAGGAGCACCCAAACGGGAAAAGGCTGTGCCCAGGGGCACCCAAAGGGGAAAAGGCTGCGCCCAGGAGCACCCAAACGGGAAAAGTCTGTGCCCAGGAGCACCCAAACGGGAAAAGGCTCCCGGGCTGTGGCTGTGCTCAGGAGCACTCGCTTTGGGAATCGGGAAAAAGGGACACGGGGAGAGCCTCTGTCCCTCTGACCCCACCTTTTGGATCCAGCCATAGGGTAAGGGGCTGAAGCTGAAGAAGGCAAGAATTCCTTCCCAGTCCCCCACGTACGCTGCCCTCTGGCAGTCTAAAGCCATTCCCCTTGTCCTATCCCCCTATCCTCCACCCCTTCCCTCTTTCCCAAATCAAGAACCTTCCTCCCTGCGGAATTCCGGGGCCAATTTCTTTCCTTCATATCTCTTTTGACGTGTGCCCCATCTCTCGGAATGAGCAAGGTGTTCCTTCAGTGCAATTTTTTTGGGAAGAGCTTGGCGCCTGTTTCTGTCTGGCACAACACAGCACAGGCTGTTGGGAGCTCGGGAGAGAGAGGCTGGATGTGGGATGCAAGTGTTTCCATCCTGGATGAACACGGAGTCGAATGACTCCTGTGGTTTAGGATTTCTTTTCGTGGGGAGACAAATAGTGCGAGGTCTGGGAAACATTGGCTTTTCATTCGGATTATCCCTGCTCAGCATCCCATCAAACACCGCCAGGAATCCCCCTGGATCTCCGTGTCCAATCTCCCCACATTTCCACCATCCCGTATAACCCGTGGCGTGAGGGGCTGGGAAGATACTTCCACATTCCCAGGAGCATTTTCCAGTCCTTTCCCTGCTTCCTTCTGTGCTGCTGGGAGGATTTGTGAATGCAACATTCCAAGCTGGGTTTTTCCCCCATTTTTCCAAGAGATGCTTTGAGCTCTGCCCCTCCCTGCTGGTGCCAAGGAAAATGTGCCTCTGGCAGCAAAATGACATTTTCCAAAGGCTCGGGAGGAGCAGCGCTGTCACACGGCAGCGAGTGGCCGGCAGCAGCTCTCCATCCCTCCAGCTTTTATTCCCAAAGCAGACAGGCAGAATTATCAATCCATAATTAAAGTGCAGGTTGGAGTCACTTCTCCCAAATCCCGGCCCGGTTCCCAACCCAGCTCCACCTCGGACGCGCCGATCCCCCCAGACAGCAACAATGAAGCCTCTGTCTTCTTGCAGGATGTTTGTCATCTTTTGATCCGGTGCCAGGAAAACACGGAATTCTGGGAGAGCAAACCTCCCAAACTGATCCCTGCTCTCCACAGCAAGTGCTTATCAAGTGGATTCCAGAAAGATCCACGCTCCAAAAGGGCCAGAGCTGGGGAAAAACAGGTAAATAAAACCTCAAACCGCAGCAGCTTCAGCAGCCCAGGAATTTCCTTCTTACGGGAATTTGGAGTGAAAGGAAAGCTGTGAAACGCGGGCTCGAATGGGAAATGCCGTGTAAAATATCGGATCAGCATTAAGGAGCCCAGTCGTGTTGCACTCCAGCCCCGGGGGATGTGGTCCAGCCCCACTGTCCCAGCAGAATTCCCCCTTTTTCTCAGCAGAATTCCCTATTGCTGGCCAGGTCGGCAATCGTTATTTTCAAACCCACCCTCGTGAATGAAACTGCCCCTTCCCCTCCCTCCGAGGCACATTCCTACATGAAATCCCTGGCGTTGCATCCCAAGGAAAGGGATGAGATGGACGCTAAGGTCCCGTGGCACCCGCTCCATGCCACGTGTCCTTAGAGAGGCTCCCAGAATTCCCTGGGGGGGTGACAGCCGCTCCTGGCACCGCCCTTAATCCTGGACAAATCCCATTCCCAGCCCGGGAATACATCCCTGGGCCAGGAATCACCGGGGGGACTCAGCCTCCCCTCCGGCCGTCTCCCTGCCAAGATTCCCTGGAGCTGCCCCCGGGGCGGGGACACAGCCCCGAAAGCTCCCAGGACACTGAGATTACAACCCCAAATTCCCAAGGGTTCTTGGGAAGCTGTTTCTCCGGGGCAGGCGGAGGAGAACAAAGTCAGCAGCGGCCGTAAATCCTCAGGAAGCCGTAAATTAAAATTAAGGAGTTCAAATATGATCTGAAATCATTTAATCCGGGTGATGGATGTCCCTTCTCCGACGCCGTTATTTACGGACGCTCCCGTTTATTGCTCCTTGGACTTTTTTAATTACTGGGTTCCCAAAATTCAATTACCGACCCTTGCAGATATTCTGGGCAATGGAATTGTAAATAAAAGAGACCCAATTAATAATGTGCTTAGTCCAGCAAAGCTAAATCAAACCTGGAAACTCGCTCCAGGGAGGAAAACTGCTCGGGAAGATCCCAGGGGATGGATGGATGGATGGATGAATGATGGATGATGGATGCATGGATGGATGGATGGATGGACGGATG
>WAAG01018979.1:0-39522 GCA_013390105.1 Tichodroma muraria | reverse complement strand
GATGGATGATGGATGGATGGATGGATGGATGGATGGATGGATGGATGGATGGATGGATGGATGATGGATGGATGGATGATGGATGATGGATGATGGATGGATGATGGATGATGGATGATGGATTATGGATGGGGAGAGCCCAGGTGATGCTGGGATGGTTGGACACTCCCCAGTTCCAACCTTTACAGGGGTTATTACTGGTTTGTAATTAAGAATTCCTGGTTGTGGGTTTATGCCATGTAAAACTCTTAGGGAGAACAGGGAATATGGGAAGAAGCTTTCCACTTGAAGCCAGGCATGTTTCATCCCAAATATTTCCTCTTTTCACCTCATTCTCTCAACAAACTTAGCCGTAATTGAAAACTCGGGAGCCTTGTTGCACAAATATTTCTGTTTGTAAATTTCTTGTCCTCTCTGGAAATACACAGCCGGAGGCCACAGATGAATAAACCCCACGGGATAGGATGCGATTCCAAAAGAAAACCTGGATAGGATGTTTTAAAATGGGAGTAATATATTTTTTTTCAGAGTTGTATTCACGCAAAGGGCAGAATTTAATATCGCTGGGGAAAATACAATCCCAAATTCCTGGATACTGCCACACAGCAGGGACTTGGGCAAACTTGGAAGCAGGAAAGATGGGAAGGTTTACTTGGCAGAACCAGGACAGGGAGTGTTCCCTCAAGCCCGGCTTTGCCATTCCCACCCTTGAAAGGGATCTCTTCTGTTTCCCATTTCCAGCCTCATTCCCAAGGGCCGAACCTGGCCGGGAAAGGGCTGAGGTTTTCTGGGATGGGACAGGACAAACCTGGCTGGGGAAGGGCTGAGACTTCCTGGGATGGGACAGGACAAACCTGGCCAGGGAAGGGCTGAGGTTTCCTGGTATGGGACAGGACAAACCTGGCCAGGGGAGGGCCAGGGAAGGGCTGAGGTTGTCCAGGATGAGGCCTCAGCACCCATTCACGGCACCCATTCCCTCTGCTGCTCATCCAGGTGCCCGGTCCCTGAATTCCCGTGCAGCAGGATGGGAGGGTGTCGGGCTGGGCAGCCTGGGTGCCTTCCCATCCTTCCCTTTATTGAGGGAGTCACCAGCGCCATTCCCACCGCAGCCGAGCAGCTTCATTAGGAAAGGAACTTCATTAACAGCTCCTAACTAATGGCTATCATTAAGCCAGCCCTGCTCCTTAAGGGGGTGACACCAGGACCCTGCCAGGGAAAACAGATGGAGCCAAAGGGACACGGCCAGCAAAGGCAGCGGCGGCTCCGGCCGGACACCCGAGGGGTGAAGGGCACGTTCCGGAGGGCTCGGCCACACCTGCTCCAGCTGGAGGCTCAGCAAGGACAGGGGAAGGGCTGCAGGGAGCGTGGGGGTCCAGCCCCCCGCCGGGAAAACTTTAGCTTGGAAGGATCTTAAGGATCAGCTCATCCCAGCCATCCGCCATCACCTTCCGCCATCCCAGGGCAAGTTCCATCCGGCCCGGCCTGGGACACTGCCAGGGATCCAGGGGCAGCCACAGCTGCTCTGGGCACCTGTGCCAGGGCCTGCCCAGCCTCCCAGCCAGGAATTCCTTCCCAGTATCCCATCTGGCGGTGGGAAGCCATTCCCTGAGTCCTGTCCCTGTGCAGCTCTCCTGGAGCCCCTTCAGGCCCTGGCAGGGGCTCTGAGCTCTCCCTGGAGCCTTCCCTTCTGCAGGTGAACATTCCCAGTTTTCCCAGCCTGGCTCCAGAGCAGCTCCAGCCCTTGGAGCAGCTCCAGGGCCTCCTCCAGACTCGCTCAAGCTCCTCCTGCCCTGGATGCCCATCTTAAATCCCCAAATTTAAAGCAAAATCTCTTCCCTTGCACGTTGCGTCCCATAAGCCCAGGTGCTTCCAAGGAAAAAGCCCCGCAAAAGTCACTTTGGAAAAGAATTCGAGGATGTGTGAGGGCAGCCAGGGGGGGTTATGGCAGAATTTTCTTTGTGTTTCCATAAAAAAACATTCCAGATGGTGCTGTAGAGGAATTCCCACCCGGGCCAGGTGCAGGATAGTCTGGACTCGTTTCACGGGATCGAGGGAAAAACGCGTCACAGGGAAAAAAGCAACTCCAAATGAAGGATTTCTTGTCAAAAAGTGAAATTATAAAGGTGCTGCCTGGCTGGAAAAAGGAATTAAAGCTTATTTACACTGGAAAAAGGAGGAATTAGTGCAGTTCAATCCCTGTGCTAGGCCAGGAGTGAGGGATGAGGGGAAATAGAGACAAGAGGGATTTATTATTAAATTAAAATCACTTAATTACTGCAAATGTTAAATATGCACTTTTCTGGCATTTCAAGGATGTTTTTCCCTCAAATTGCAATGAATTGTCCACTTGGAATTCCCCCTCCTCCGGCAGCGGGTAAATGTCAGCCCTAAATTAAAGTTAACCGGGATCTGCTCCACCTCGGAAAAAAAAGATTTAATTACAATCAATAAAGCACCTTTTATGGGAGTTTTCCAAACACACGGAACCTGAAACCTTCGGAGGTTTTCACGGGTTGGGGTCAAAGGGGAGCACCTGGAGGAGGAAGGCCGGGAACGGCGGCACCCAGCGCCTCTCCCCGGGAGCGGGAGCGGGAGCGGTGCCGGGGCGGGATGAAATCCAGAAGCCCCCGATGCAGCCCAGATGAGCGACGCAGCCCCGCGCCTTTGGTCTCACCGGGGGGTTTCGGACGGGCTCCGTCCGAGCTGCGAGGGCAACACGCCGCCTTTCGCTCCCACTTCAGCCCTGTTTGTAACGCCGCCGTTGCCCCACTTGGAAGGGCTGAACGGCCCTGGAATTCCCAGATTTATCCCTTAGCAAGGCTCTGCCCAAACACCTCCTCGTCCCCGGGAGCGCTCAGGGCTCGGAGACGTCGCTGCCCGCTGGGCATGGGCCGCAAACCCCTCCCAGGCCAGCCCCGTGCGGGATCCGATGATTCCAGGACTCTGCGGGTCGGCAGCTTGTTCCCATTTCCGGTTTAATTTCCCTGAGCCGCACGAATCCCGTGCCCCCAATCGGCACGGCGGGCGAGCCATGATTTTAGAGGCCTTTTTCCAGCGCGTGCGCTCGGATCAAGATGGAAAACGCATTTCATATCCCCCCGACTCCCTAAAAGAGAGACAAAAGCCTCGGCGGCGTCAGATTGCTTGGAATTAGTTGTAATTTGATTAGGAATCTCCCAGCAGGCTGCCCGAGTACACAGGGATCAGGGGGAATTAATGCCGTGATCAATTAGATCGGAATTGTTCGGCCGGCACCGAGCGACACCACGGGCTCGGATTTGCGGGGAGTTCTTCCCTTAATCCTCTTGTTCTGCTCTTCCTCGGGAGGAGGCACAAAAGCTCCTAAATTAGGACAACGCGATATTGCACGTCGGGGAAAAATGCCACTGCGGATTATGGAGCAATCCGGAGGGGGATTCTCCTCCGGCTCAGCCCAGGGGAAGGAGCAGATCCCAAATTCCTCCCACAGGAGCTGCACTCCCTCACAGCCCCACTGAAACAGCTCCCGATTAATGGCCTGGCCTCATCCCTGTGGGATTCCCGATTATTTGAGTAAAATTCAATTAATTTTCTGTGTTCGAGTCAGAATTTTTTTACATTTTCAGTTAAATTCCCATTCCCAGGTAGAAATCCATCAATTCACAACATTTCCCAGTGGCTGGGGCTGGAGTCCAGGAGGGCTTTCCCTGCTGCCACACGGGGTCCCAGCTTCAGGATGCCACTGACGGGCAGGCTGGGATCACCCCAAATCCCAGCGCCAGCCCCCCTGGAACTCCCACCCTTGGCCACTTGAATAACTCGGGAGCTGATTTTGCACGGGGACCCCCCTTTCCACGGGGAGCTCCGTTCACAGTCAGCCGCCGCGGCAGGAAGCGATGGGTTTTCCCGGGATTCATTGTGCCCCATTCCCGTTTGCAGGAGCGGCAGCGCTGACCCCGCGTTCCCAGACGGGGGCAGCCCCACCTGGGATCCGCCGGGATTCGCTCCACGAGCCCGGAAGGTGGCGGGAGCCCAGGGCAGGAGGCAAGGTAGGAACGCGCCGCAAGGTGGGAATTGTCTTCCAGTGTCGTACACGAGAAGCCCGTGAATAATTCATGGCAATTTATTATTCCGTGAGTTATTCCGACCCGGGCCAAAAGCAGGCGGCTGGAGCCCGGAGGAATTTCCCTCCTAGCCACTACACGTGTCACTGGGAGCCGAGGGATGAATATTTTAAGGACGATGACTTTTTGATCCGTTTTTCCCTGGATGTGCCGCCAGGACTAACCCAAAGTGCTGATGTGCACTTTGGAAGGCACTGTGACACTTGCTCCCAGCTGGAAAAAACAGTCCCACTGCGTTTAAAATTCCTCAGGAAATGGGATTTCCCTAGCTCTTCCTATTTTGGGATGCTCTGCTCTGGTTTTCAAGATTGCCTCTCTGATGTTTTATACTTCCTGAGCTGCTATCCAGGATTATCAAGGCATGGAATTTGCCACTTCAGGCCCGGCCCAAAGCCCCTCTCCAGCTCTCTGGAACGCTAACAGGACAAGTAGTGGACGAAGAGGTGGAATTTTGACAGGACACGAGGAACCGGCCTCGGGCTGTGCCAGGGGCGGGTCAGGCTGGACATCGGGGGGAGTTTCCCAGGGAGAGGATCCTGGGCGCGGGCTGTCCCGGGAGGTTCCGGGGCGTCCAAGGCCGGCACTCGGGCGGGGCCAACGTGGGGGTGGGTCACAGGTTGGACTGCGAGACCCTGGAGGCGTTTCAAGCTCAGGGATCCCGGGATTCTGGGATTCCACGAGGAGGAGGAAGCGCCGAGGGCCGCCGAGGGCCGCGGCTCGGCCCAGCCCCGTGGGCAGGAACGGGAGCTGAGCCTCCCCAGGAAACTCCCGCGGGAAGGGCCCCGCGGCCACCTCTCCCTCCTTTGTGTCGCTGGGTTGCTGCTGTGCATATTGAGCCGCTCCAGCAGGAAATTGCATTTGCATCTTGTGTGGCACAAGCATGTTGTGAATATCATAAAAACACATATGGTCATAAAGGCTGGGAGAGAAGGCGATAAAAGTGACATTTAGGGAACAGCTTTGGGAAAGGCAAAACATGTTCAGGGAGCTGCTTTTGTGCAGCTCCTCCCTGCGAAAGATTCTGGGCTCTTCTCACTTGGGAAGCTTTTGCAGCAAACTTCTTAATTTTGCGACAAACTTCTTAATTTTTTGGTGCAAACTTCCTAAATTTCATTCCACAAACTTATTTTTTTGTTCAAGCTTCCTAATTTTTTCCCCGAGCTTCTTAACTTTTTTTTTTCCTAATTATTTTTATACAAACTTCCTAATTAATGTATTAACATACTCATTTCAAACCTGAGAAATTTTCCTTTGCCTTTGGAGCTTGAACCTCCTGGAATATCCTGGAGGAAACTCATGAGCCCAACAGTCGCATTTCCCATGTGTTTCCCAGGTGTGGCACAGATTTAAGTGCAACTCTTGAATTTTGAATGGCTTGGGATATTGCATGGAACAATATTTTGGGATGCCTACAAATAGGATTTCATCACTCGGACATCAGGAGGTTCATTGTGGAGGCTGGGCCGGACGGGAATATCCCTGAATTCAGCCTTTTCCTGGCTGAGTTGGGTTTATACTGGAATTCTGGATAGCAGAAGTCTGAACACCATGAAATATTACATTTAAACAAGGAAAAGTAAACAACTGGGAAAATATTTTCGTGGCAGGTCCCAGGTCCTGGATGGAAAACCTGGAAGTCTTTCCCGCTAATAAAGCTCCCATCAAACTATTCCCAAATGTTTTCCCTGTCTTGACACTCCCTGGGTCAGGGTTAACAGCCACGGATCATCCCCGAGCCGCCAGGCAGGTTCATCCCCACCCCCTTGGAGCTGCTTTTCCAACCCTCTCGTCCTCGGGAACATCTCGGGCAGGATCCCTGCGAGTCCTTGCCGTGTGCTCCCAGCAGGGAATTCATTCCAATTTTCCAGGGCTGTAAACTGCAACCCTTTTATCTGGAGCCTTTAGCAGGCTCTGTGACAGCAGATCCGACGGGAGCGTGCTATGCCATAAATCCTCCCAAAATGTTCCTTTTCCTCCCGAATGATGGGGCTGATTCATGCTCCAAAGGCGGATTTCCAGCTCCTGCCAAGTCGCCATGGCTCCCTTCTGCTTGGAATGATCGGGAGAAGCGTCTACCAAGGCGAGGAGCTCTGCATCACACCCCGGGGGGGAGGAGGAGGAGGAGGAGGAGGAAGCCTTACAGGCAGCTCCGAACCTCCCGGTTTTCCAGAGGATTTCACTTCCATGCAATCAGCTGTGGACTCTGCTTCCATGGGGAGGCTTCCAAGGGTGCCTGGATCCCATTCTGCTCCATGCAAAGGAGCTTCCTTTCCCTGGTTCCACAGGGCTTGTGCAGACTGGGAATGGGCACCTCTGGCCCCTCCCTGGCCCCGCTCCGGGATTCCTGCTGCGCTCCCAGGGGGTGCCCGGCCTGGAGAAGGGAAGGATCCAAGCCCTTCCCGGCGCTTCAAGGGGCTCCAGGGGAGCTGCAGAGGGGGTTGCTTTCCTTCGGTTTCACCGGAGTCGTTCCAAGGTCGCGGGCACTGCCCCAGCGGTTGGAATTAGCGGGACAAGGTGAATCCCTGCGTTATTCCCGCTGCTGGCTTCCTTCCCCGGGCTGCAGCGAGGACGCAATTCCCACCCCCACCCCACCCCCCCCAAACGCTTCCCTGGCCCCTCGCCGAGCAGCCGGCGCTGCGGAGAGACTTGGGAAAGAGGGGGAGCCCGCAGGGTTTGGGAATTCACAGCCTGGCAAAGTTGTGACTTGCAGAAGCACAAGGTAAGGGGGGGGAAGCGGCTCCCTCCCCGCGCCAGCCGCCTTTTCCCGGCAGCTCCCATGCCGGTGAAATTCTTCCCCCTAGTTTCCACTCATGGAATAGTTGCCGTGAAAGCCAGAGCTGCTGCACGGCGTCGGAGAAGCCGGGCTGGCTTTAGGGCGGGAAGGAGCAGGAAAAGGACCCGGAGGAGAGGAGGAAGGCTGGAGGATGGGGCAGAGATGCCACAGATGTCCCGGGAGCTACGTGCATCCCTCCACCGCTCCGGGATTCACTTCCCGGCTGCTCAGTGGAAGCAATTGTTGCTTCTTCCCGAAGAGAACCGGCTCCCTGAGCCCCCTCTGAGCGGCCTCTCCCAGCTCCGGCCCCCGCCGGGTCCTTCCCCCCCTGCGGGAGCAGGAGGAAGAGGGGCACGAGCGGAAAACAGAAGGATTTGCCAAGTGGGAAGCGGGTGGGGGTTCGAGCTGAAGCCCTTGCAGCCTCCAGGCAGGAGCAGTGAGTCCCCGCTATCCAGAGGCACTGGGATCCCGTGGAGTCGCTCTCCCAACTCCACATTCCCGCTGCTCAGCCCGGCTCGTGCTTCCACGCTCTTTTCCGATGGATCCGAGAAGCCGCTCCTCCTTCACTTCACACAGGTGTCGCATTTGTTGCCGAGCACCCGTAATTTTGGGAAGGGTGTTTGTACTGCAAATGGAAACCTGTCATTCCCGACACCGCCCTTCCCACTTAATTACAGCAGCCATGGGAGCTGCAGCTTTCACGTGTCCCGGTTAATTACGCTGCTGCTCCGACTAAAACTAACGCGGATCAAACGCTCCGTCAGCACAGGCAATTTCCCCCTTTCTCTCTGAAATTCCAGCCGGCTCCGAGCTCCTTCCTTCCATCATAAAAAACCAGCCGAAGGAGGGAACGATCCAGGAAGGGGAATATTAACTCCCTGGTTTAGCAAATCACCTTCTCCTGAGGAGTTTGGGAGCGGGATAGGAGTTTTTCGAAAACTAGCGTGGATGAAGGGGAAGGAGGAAGAGCCGGAGCTGGAGAGGGGCTGGGGCTGGTGGAAGGAGCTGCTCCATTGGAAGAGCTGCTCCACTGGAAGAGCTTCTCCACTGGAAGAGCTTCTCCACTGGAAGAGCTTCTCCACTGGAAGAGCTGCTCCACTGGAAGAGCTTCTCCACTGGAAGAGCTTCTCCACTGGAAGAGCTGCTCCACTGGAAGAGCTGCTCCACTGGAAGAGCTGCTCCACTGGAAGAGCTTCTCCATTGGAAGGAGCTTCTCCACTGGAAGAGCTTCTCCACTGGAAGAGCTGCTCCATTGGAAGAGCTGCTCCACTGGAAGAGCTGCTCCACTGGAAGAGCTGCTCCACTGGAAGAGCTGCTCCACTGGAAGGAGCTGCTCCACTGGAAGGAGCTGCTCCATTGCAAAAGCTGCTCCACTGGAAGAGCTGCTCCACTGGAAGGAGACACCATCCCAGTACCCACAAACCCCCACTGTGCTGCAGACCAGGAGCTGGGTTTGGTTCCTTCTCCTCTTCCCGCTGAGGCAGGAATCAGATGGAATGTGCTACAATAAACCCTCCAGAGCCCAGGGAATCCAGAGCTTCTGGAGCTGATTCACGTCCCACGGGGATTTCTGGGGTGTGAGCTCCAGGCTGGATCCGGGTGACTGAAGGGGGGAGGGCTCCTCCGTGCCCTTTGCCCATGCCCACGTCCACGGCACTGCAGAGAATCCCAGCCCATCCCTGTGGCACAGCCACATCCATTTTTAAAACAGGCCTTCTGTGCTCTCCTTTTTCCAGCTCCGTGGCTCCAAACGGAGAGAAAGATGTTCCCGGCTTAGTGGGATTAAAAAACCCAAGCCCGGCCCAAATATCCTGGCAGGCACGGCAGCACTTCCCTAAAACTGCCTGCCACGGGCAGTGCTGGAACGGAGCTGGGATTTAACAGCAAACAACCCCACGAAATGGAGCTGCAAGCGCACAGCAGCGCCGAGCCATCATTTTGGGAGTGCCACAAATGGACGGAGAGGGAAGCTCCCCACGGCACATGGAGAGGCAGATGTGGACGGGGATGGAAGCTCCCGTTCCAAGCAGGGAGGGGCGGGATGACCACGGGCAGGAAGATGGGAATCTGGGACTCCAGAGCTGCTGCTGGGCTCTTTCCATGCTCAGTAGGTGCCTTTTGCTGCTGCTCATAAGCAAAAGTCTCTCGGTTGCTGTTCCAGGATTGCAAATTGGAATCAGAGAAAGAGGAATGGGATGAAAACGAGATGAGAAAAAAAGAGAGAAATGGTGCTTTGGAAGCCTGTTCAAGTGTCTGATCTCCCGTGCTGTTTGTGCCGAGAGGATAAATCCATGCTGCATTCCAGGCTAGGGCAGCGAGGAGGGGAATATCCCACTTCCCTGGGCAGGGAATCATTAAGGATGGAAAAGATTTTTCCACAGAGGGGGTGCTCAGGCCTTGGCAGGGGCTGCCCAGGGAGGCTTGGAGTGCCCATCCCTAGAGGTGTCCAAGGAATTCCTGGACGTGGCACTGAGTGCTCTGGGCTGGGGACAGGGGGGGGACCAGCCACAGGTTGGACAAGATGGTCTTGGAGCTCTTTCACAACGGAAACGACTCTGGAATTCTGGGATCCTCGTGTCCAGCCCTCGTGCGAAGAACAGGCACTGTGTTCAGGCAGTTCATGTGATCCTTGGGGAAGATTCCAATGTTTTCTTTGAGGGACTGTGAATTCCTGTTGTGTTTTGTTTGTTTTGCTCTTTCCCGAAGCAATATTGTTTTTCCCTGGTGTCTCAGGAACTTCTCCTGGCCATCTGCACCGTTCCCATTCCCGCTTATCTGCCAAGGCCCTTCGGAAGTTTTTAAGCCCAGCAAGAAGCTCCCGCTGCCGGCCAGATTCGCTGCCTGCTCCTCGGGAAAAGCCGTGGAAGCAGCGTTCCCGGGACGGCCGGGGCTCGCGCGGGGACGGAAGCGCGGGGAGCGAGGCTCCGTCCCAGCCCCATCCCGACAATGCCCTTTCAGAGGCTCATAATGAAGCCATTGAGAACACGGAGTTATTTGGAAAACTCCCGAGCTGGGAGGAATCTGCGCCTGTTGGGGTTGAGTCACGCCTTGGCAGCGGCCACCTCTGCACAGATTTCCTTTTTTTTTTTTTAAGTGCATTTTTCTTTTCCAGATCCAGAGACAAGGGGCCTTTATCAGCTTGAACTTCATCTCCGCCCCAGAAAAGCTGCACCCGGCCCCATCCTGCCAGAGGAAACTTCCAGAAGGGCTTCATTTGGGGACTCGGAGCTTCCAGTGGCTGCACTCTCATCCCAGCTGGAACTTTGTCCCCAAGCCTGCTTATCTCCAGCCTGAAATTATCTGGCTGCAGCTTCCCCTGTGGATGTCAGTGCCTTCCTGCCTGCAGGATTAAGGGATCCACTCCAATCTCTCCACTGGCAGGTGTGTGAAAGCCTCCGGTTTCTCGTACCTTTTCCTGTGCTTTCTGATAAAATAGCAGGTTTTCCTTAGGGAATTTTGGTGTTGCCCAGTGGAGAACACACCACGTGTTCCTCGGCTCCACGATGTCCACACTCAGGTGCTGCCCAGCCTGGATGGACCGGAGGGGCAAAAGGCTCCATGCAAACACCCTCAGGCATGGGGCGCTCCAGGGTCCTGCATCCCGCAGTTCCCGGCTGCTCCGGGGGTCCTGTGCTCACATTCCAGGCAGCCTGCATCCCGCAGCTCCCACCCCTACTCCCACCCAGGGACGGCTGCTCCCTCCACGCTGTCGTATCCCACACGGCCGCAAGCCCATGGAAAAGCTGCTCTTTCCGGTCCCCTCTCTTTGCTGGGAATTCGGGAGCCTGCGCTCCCTGCAGGTGGGAATTGCGGCCGAGGGGAAGTTCCGGGCGGGCCGCGGGGAGCGCGGGAGCTGCCGGGGCATTGTTGGGCAAGCGCTGAGGGGATCAGGCACAGATGGGAGACACGGAGCTGTCAGAACGAGCCGCGATTGGAAAATGTTATAATTGGGATGGTAAACAAGTTCACAAGGACCCCATTGAGGCAAGGCATTGCCATGGTAACCGCCCAGAAAAGTCTGGGAATGAGGAAGGGCTCGATCCGTGGGGGCAGCGGAGGGAAGGGGCCAGGCAGTGAGGGCTCTGGGATGGGCTCCGAGCCTGCCCCGCTCTCCAGGGCAGCGCTGCTGCCTCCCCGATGAGCTCCGAGCTTGCCCGGGACGAGCCCGCCGGGCCGGGATCCTGCGCGGGCAGAGCCTGGTGGAAAACGGCCGGCTCGCGGCTGGAGCTCCCCGGCACAGCTGGGATGCGGCCAGGGCAGGACGGGGCCGGGGTCACCTCCCCGAGGTGACAGCGCTCGGGCACGGGCTGGCATGCCGGGGTGCCCCGGGCCGGGAGCTGGGCTCCTGATCCAGCCGGCTCCTTCCCAACCCAAGGAATCCTGGGATTTTCCAGCTGGGAAGAGCGTGGAGAGCAATCCCCCCTCCCTCTGCAGCCCACATCTCCCTGCCCCGGCCTCTCCCAGCTTTAGGGTGAGAAGCGGGCAAGCGAGAAAATAAAACGGCCTGCAGTAAAGCCAAGCTTAGCAACTTCATGCTCCACAATAGTATTTTTAAAGCCTTACTTTATTAATCAGCTACTTGTTTTTAATGGGATAGTACTCCACGTTCCAAGATGGATGCAGCAATTTTCCTGACTCCAATAAAACGATAAAATTTGTTTATAGGCCCAAAGAAATGTTAAGGGCCCAGGGCCACTGAAACCCTCAGAACAAATCTTTTTTAAGTGGCAAGGCTGCAGCCCACAGCAAGGGACACCAGAAAGAGTTGGACATCTTCAAATAATCGGGAATGGAATGTGGAATCCGTATGCTGAGCTGAGGTGAGCCTGGGCTGCCTTCCCTCCGTGCCTAAATCAGGGGGAAAATACGATTTTGTTCTCCGGGATTGCTTCAGGCAGCAAAGGTTTGCTGGGAAGCAAACCCCGAGTTTGCAGTCGGAATCCCAGGATCATTCCAGTTGGGAAAGAGCTCCGGGATCACTGAGTCCAGCCAGTGCCCAGGCCCCACCTTGTCCCCAGCCCGGAGCACTGAGTGCCACATCCAGCATTCCTTGGACTTGTCCTGGGATGGGCACTCCAAACCCCCCAGGCGAGGCCCTCCCCGCATCCTCAGCAGCACTTCTGCTCTGCCCGTGGAATTCTGTTCCGAATGTCCTGAACCTGACATTCCCAGCTGAAAACAGTTGTAGGAGCTGCTTGAAGCCTTAAAAAGGTGTCCAAATCCTGCCTTTATTTGGTAGCAGCCGGGAATGCAGAGCCTGGATCCCCGTGCTGGAGCAGCCCCGGGCTCAGAGCGCTCCCAGATTTCTCACCCTCTGGGAAGAGATGTCTCCCAGGGCTTGCACAGCTTACTTGGGAAGAGGCCCTTGAAATCCAGCTGCTTTCTCCCTGGAAATCAGCGGATTTGAAGTGGGGAGGTTGGACTTTTCCAGGCGTGGAGGGAACGCGTGCGGGCTCGGTGCTGTTCAGCAAAGCACCGCCAGCCCGGATTTCTCCCTCCCTCTCCAAGCTGCACGGCAGCACTATCCATCATTTTTCCAGGGGCTGCAGTCCCTTCCAATCCCAGTGAATTGCTGGGACAGATCTTTAATAATAACCAGCCACCAAGACCTGGGAGATTTCATTTATTCTGGCACAATCCACACGTTGCCCGACTCGTGCGGGACCATATGGAGCGCTCTCCGCTGCATTGGGTGGAGTTACTGGGGTGAAACAAGGAGGAATTTTGTTCCTCATCCTCTTCAATTATGCCACGGCTTGGATCGTGCAGCAAACTCCGAGAGCTCATCTGGGCACAGCAATCAGCCCTGAGGAGCCATCGCCGAGCCCGGCTGTGCCAGGAAACAGTCGGAGCGAAAACACCGCTGGGAGCCCATCCCCGAGAGAATCACGGGGGCTGAACACTCCCCTAAAGCTGGGAACGGGAACTCAGGCAGGAAAAGGCTGTGGGGAGGTCCCGTTTGTGGGGTGGGACAGAGGGAACAAAGGACATCAGGTCAGTGCCTTGTAGATTTTACACTTTGCCGTCGTTACTCGGGAATTAAGGAACCCGGCCTTGCTCATTTACAGAGAATCGGGGAGTGGTTTGGGATGGGAGGGATCCTAAAGCTCATCCGGTTCCCGTGGGGAGGGACACCTGCCCCTATGGCAGGTAGTTCCAAACCCTGTCCAACCTGGCCTGGGACACTTCCAGGGATGGGGAGTCTCCAGCCTCTCTGGCCAACCCACATCCAAACTTCCGTGCCCCGAAATCTCCCCGACAAATAGACTGCAAGTGAACAATAAAAAACCCCCTTTCTGGTGCCTGATGCCTAATGGAACACGACGTTTATTATTCCAGAGGGGTGCCAAAGGAATCAAGACGTTGATTCTGTGTGAACAGGCAGAGTGTGATCCCTGCTCCTGCCTCTCTGAGCCATCAATAATAGGACGGTTCCCATTCCCGTTCCATTATGGCTAATAATGAGTTATGGATAAAGCCACCACGTCCTGTGGAAAAAGCAGGATCTGGGTTGATTATTAGAGGCTCAAATCAAGAGATTGATGCCCAAAGCCAGCCTAATTAGCGCGAGTCTATTGGAGAGGAAGCTGAGCATGCTGCTCCAGCACTGCCAAATGAAATTAAGGCCCAATTATTGATAAATGAAGAGTGGTTTGTGCTGGAGCCTGGCCTGGAGTCGAGGAAATGCATCTGTCACTTGGGCTGCCCGGGAGTCACTCATGTGTGACACGGCATCCTGTGCGTTCCCGCCGCAGCTGGAGGCTCCGTGTGCCGTGTGACCGGAGCTGCTGCCGTGGCAGCCCGGGACGGGGGACACGGGCAGCCGTCCCCAGGCTGGAGAGCGGGGACGGCCTGCGCTCCGTCCCCGCTCCCGGGACCTGCGGGGACGGCAGCGCCTCGCCGGGACTTCACCGTTTCCCTCAAAATGGGCCGAGGGCTGTCCGAAATCCCTCCTTCCCCGGCCTCTCGAGCCACAGGTTCCGTAAAGGGGGCAAGTGGCGTTGGCCAGTGACCACTTTTCATAAAGCTGCAACTGGAGCAAGGGTTTGTTCCGTCCCTTGGCAAAGGCAAAGGGAAAACGTTTGAGCACCGAGAGCGGAGGGAGATTTTTTAGGAGTTCTGGGGCAAAGGGGATGGCGGGGGACACCTCCTGCAATGAAAAGGGGAGGTTTAGACGGGATATTGGGAAGGAGTTTCTGGGGACGCCCTGGCCCAGGGTGCCCAGAGCAGCTGTGGCTGCCCCTGCATCCCTGGCAGTGCCCGAGGCCGGGCTGGACGGGGCTTGGAGCAGCCAACGGGATGGAACGAGCTGATCCTTAAAATCCCTTCGAGCCTAAAGCGTTCCGTAATTCCACACCGGTTCAAACAGCCCCTGGCCAAGCTCTTGCCTTCAGAGGTCCCAAAATACCGCTGAGGATGCGGGGCTGGGCTCGGCGACACGTCGGGATCACGCCTGGGGAAGCGCGTTTTCTCGGCAGGCACCTGAGAACGCGCTCGGAAATAGGCTGCTCGTTGTCACGGTGTCACCGCTTCCCCGCTTCCCCAGGACCCCGTGTCTTTTAATACCCAAACGGTTTTGGAAATCGGCCCCAATTTTAAGTAGGGCAGGAAATGTCTGTTCATCTGCAGGAGCTGCAGATCCTTTCTCGAGACAAGGAGCCGCGTTCCTCGGTCCCCCGTAACCGAGGCTGTGCCTGCACCCCGGCTCTGCACGGGGCTTTTCCGTGGGCTTTTCCCTGCTCCCCGCTGGGGGGGAGGCCCTGGGAATGGGGAGGTGCCAGGGCACAGCCTGTCCAGAGAGGAGTTGGGTGCTCCATCCCTGGAAGTGCTCAAAGCCGGGCTGGACGGGGCTCGGAGCAGCCTGGGCGGGCGGAAGGTGCTGGAACGGGATGGGGTTTAGGGTCCCTTCCGTGAGAAATCCTCTCACTGCCGAATGAGGGTGGGTTTCTGCACTGGGACACTTGGATTTCCCTTGGACGTGACACAGGAACCTCTCCCTTCCAAAGAATGCACGCTCCAAATGAGGTACTGACAGAATTTGCTACCCTGGATTTAAAGCATTCCCATATAAGATCAAATCAATCCTTTCTGGAACATGTTTTTCCTCCTGGTCCCTCCGAACCGGAGAAATTATCCCGAGCTGCTGTTCCATGGATACTTCTCCCCCTGGAGCAGCACCAGGCCTGCAATCTAAGCTACATTTCAAATATTAAAAATAACAATGAAATGTAATTCCAGCTACTCATCCTAACTCGATTTGGGGCCGCCAGGAGAAGCCGGCTGCCATATGGAGATGTGCTGCCCACTCCTGCACCAGTCCCAGTCCCCCTCTCCCCTGGACTGCCGCAGCTCCAGCCCCGCTCTGCGGCCTCCAGGGCAATCCTTAGGGATCTGACCCATTTTTGTCTCCCCTGGCCATGCCCTGGCAGGTGCGGGGTCCTGGAGCGATCCCGGCCCCGATGGCGGGCTGGGCTCCTGGAATGGAGCAGAATCCGGGCCGGCACAGCAGCCGCTCCCAGCTCACCCTGTTTGTCCCCGGGCTGTTCCACCTGTGCCGTGACCCCGGAATCCGCAGGGAAAAGCAGATTTTGCTGCCAAGCCCAGCTCTGTGCGTACGGGAGACGGTGACGTTTTCCCGTCCCAAAGAGCCGCGTTGCCTGCTTTCCCTGCATGCCCAGCCCCAGGACAGGGTTTGGAGAAACCTGGGATCCTGCGGGGTCCTTGCCCACGGCAAGGGAAGGAGCGAGATGAGCCTCAAGGTTCCACCGTTGCAGGGTTCCGTGCTGCAGCTCCGTGTGCTAAGGCAGGGCATCTCTCAGGCACAGCGTGGAACGAAAAGAGGAAAATGTCTTTCTTTTTTTAACAAAGCACATCACTAAAACTCCTCCATTAAAAAAAAAAAAAAGAGCAGGAGGAAAACAAGCTGAGCTGCAGAGACACAACAAACACTGAGGGCTGAGACCTTGGGAGGGAGCTGGAGCCCGGAGTGGGGTTTTGCAGCGAGGTTTAAACTGCGCTCAAATGTCAGGGTGGGGGTTTTGATGCTCTTCCGTTCCCGCCGTAAAAATAAAGCGATCTGAGGACCCTTTGGGGCCCTGGAACAGCTCCTGCTCCCCCTGTAGAGCCTGAGCTTCACGCGCGGGTGTAGCTGCTTGCCCTCGACGGCCCTGTGGTTATCGGGTTACGCCAGCAGCGCTTCCATTAGCCCTCCATCGACCGTACGGGGCTCGCGCCTTGGATGTGAGGGGGAAGAAACGAGCTCCGCGTTTCTGCCAGCGAACTCCAGGCTTATCAGGGGACTGCCCTAAGCACAGCCGGGGTTTTGCAGGAGCACGGGGAAGCGCAGCTGCCCAGCGATCCCGCGTGCACCGGGCAGCCGCAGCGGCCGTGTCACCTCAGGCGTCGCGCGCTCCGCCTTTCCTCTGCGCCGCTGCCCAGCCCAGCTGCCCCCAGCCGGGGAAGGACGGTCTGGAGCTGGGCAGCCTGGCCTGGTGGCAGGTGTCCCTGCCCCGGCAGCTCCGCGCGGCGCCCCGGGACTCGGGAGCTCTCCGTGCCTTCCGCAGGGCCAGGGGAGGCTGTAGGGGCGAGGATGCTCCGCAGCAGGATGGCTGAAGCACGGCTCGCTGTAATGTGTTATGACATAGATCAGCTGTTGTTTTCCAGTCTCAAAGGAAACCTTGTGGAATCTCATTCCTTTGACTGGATTAAATTAGCTGCAAATGTTGTCCTTTAAACACAAACTCAAGGCCTTTCGCTGGAAAACGAGGATGGCGGAGCCGGCGAAATCTCTTTCAAGCCATTGTTTCTTTGGAGCTGTGGTTTACCTTTGGTTCCCTAACAAAGTAAATTAATAAATGAAGGGGTAGCAGAGTTGTTTCTATAGCAATCCCCATGGAAACATCAAAAATGCCACAAACACTCATCCTCAGCCTCCGGCTCCCAGGAGAGCACAGCTCAGGGTAGAACACTGCCGTGGCTCCTGGATTCAGCCCAGTTCCTGTGCCCTTTCCCTTCACTGCCTCGGATAGCCACAGAGCCCCAAAAATAAGAGTTTTCATACCAAACTTGGCGAGCACATTCCCCTGGGAGGAGCTGGAGCTGCTCATCCCTTTCCATAGGATGCCCTTCAGAAGGAGGAGCAATCAGCCACGCCAGGACCGTGACTTGGCCACAGGGCGGAATAAAAAGGCACCTGGTTGGTCAGAGACTATTGGTGGGTTAAATCCTGGGATTTTCCCTAAAGGGAGTCTTGCTTTAGAACTTCCCAGTGAGTCCAGTGAGGTGGGCCCACACCTCTGAGCATCACAGACCCCTGGGATTCCCTGGCCCTGGCACAGCATTCCCAGAGGGACAGGGCTTGGAGCACCCTGGGGTAGTGGCAGGGGTCCCTGCTGAGCCTTAAGGTCCCTTCCAGCTCTGTCATGGAAGCGCTGAAGGAGCAAAGCACGGAGCAGGGGTGGCTCTGGAGAACAGCCACATTCCAGGGCCCAGCATCCGTCCGGGATGGATTTGGCTCCCAGTCAGCGCTGACAATTAGGCCGTACAGTTAATATTTTTACAGCTGTTTTATTAATAACACATACACAGCATCCAGCCAGGATTTGTTGGAGACACCTCAGGAAAACGAACGATGTAAATAACAGATGGATGCGGAACGGCCTCACAAACAGGCACCGAGATATTCCCGTCTTGTTTAGGAAGAATCTAAATAGACAGATTGGAGATAAACAGGCAGAGTGAGGAGAGGAGAGGAGAGGGACTGGGCGTGGCTAAACTCAGAGGGGCCTGGGGAGTCCCTGAGATCCTCAGGATGGTGGCACCAAAGGAGCAGCACCTGAGCAGCCCTTCCTGCACATCTCCAGCCCAGCCAGCCCGCTTTAACCCTTGCAGGGTCTCAGTCGCAGCTCCCAGCCTGGCAATGGCCAATCGGGACAATTCCAGCAGCCCTGCAATGACTTTGCCTTTAACTCTTAACTCCTCTGTTCCGTGGGTTTGCTGCTCTGACTGTCACCGAATTTTGGGGCAGAGCAAGGAGGAGAGAGAAGGGAGTGCGGGGTATGCCCAGGGAAGGATGGATTTGGTGCATTTTGGGAGCAAGCAGCTGCCAAACGTGTGCACAGCACGAGCTGGGAATGGTCCCCAGTGGCGGATGCACAAAGCTCTGCGTAGGAGGGGTAAACCAGAATCATCGGGAGCCGGGGAATCAGAGGGATTTGCCCTTGGATTTGGACCTCTTGGAGAGCTGGGAGAGCCGGAGGGTACCGGCTGGAACCGGAGATCCAGGTTACCTGGAGTGTGGCGGGAGATGGGCATGAGCTGTCCAGGCTGGAGAGGGGAAGGATTCGGGGAGAGCCCAGAGCCCTGCCAGGCCCTGAGGGGGCTCCAGGAGAGCTGCACAGGGACTGGGGACAGGCGTGGAGGGACAGCACCCAGGGAATGGCTTCCCCTGCCAGAGGACGGGGCTGGATGGGATCCTGGGCAGCAGTTGCTGGCCGGGAGGGTGGCACAGTTTTCCCGGAGAAGCTGTGGCTGCCTAGGAGCGGTCGCCGTGCTCCCGCGGTGACCCGAGCGGGGAGCAGCGCTCGGGAAAGCAGCGGAGGCTGCGGAAGCGGGGGGAGCGAAGGGAGGCGGCTCTCCCAGGCAGGCCGTGATAAATGTCAGCCTCACACGGCTGGGCTGGGCTGGGAGCGCGGCGCTCTCCCGGGGGGGATGACTGCCTAGCAGCGCCTCTGGAAAGGCGCTTTCTCCAGGGCGAGCTGCGGAGCGCGGGAACGCAAACACGAGCGCCTTTTCCAGCCCTGGCGGCCCGACGGGCCGGTTCGGTTCGCGGGGGCGGGAGGGTCACGGCGGGTTCGGAGCGCTTCGGCAGCGGGATAAACGAGCAGCAGTTAGCGGCCCTGACGCTCCCTGCACCCTCTGCCTACGGCTCCGGGGGGAGGAAGAGCTGCTCCCGCGACTCGGCGTCTCCCGCAGCGCTGGGTTTCAGGGAAAATCCCTCCGTGGAAAAGGTGCTCAGGCAGGCTCTGGCACAGCCGCCCGGGGGCAGTTGCCGGCGGGGCTGAGCGGCCCCGCCGAGGTGGCGGTGGTGGCCTGCGCGGTGGCCGACCCGGCGGCCTCGGAGGGCCGTTCCAGCCGCCTTCCCGCGATTCCAAAGGATTCCGCGGGTATATTCTGATAATGTCATCCCATTTTGTTAACTTTAGCCTGCAGGCACGGGGACTTCTCAGACTTCCGAGTAGCACCGGCAGCGACGGGAGCTGTCCCGGCAAGCCGCTCGGTGGGATCCCGGGACAGGCAGGAATTCCAAAGGAGACAGTTCAGGGAGAGGAAGTGGAGGCAGGAATCTGGGGAGCTCAGTTTGCCGAGCTCTACGGTACAGACGTCTTAACGCATAAATTTACCAATTATTATTGTGTTGCCCTTTTCCAGGAAAGGGTAAAGGAGATTTGTAGGAGCACTTAACACATGTAAATCCCCACCTCTTTAAGGCAAAGCAGCGCGCTAAATGGGGCCATAAATATCCCGAGTATTCTGTCCTTCTGGAAATCGTACCTTTTTCCCCCTCCTCTCACTGCAATTAAAGCCGGGCCTTATTCTAACACAGCTCTGGGGAAGCAGGCATTTAAAACCCTCCAAGCAGGTGTTTATTGAGGGAGACGGCAGCGGGACTCAAAGGCACCGGCAGGTTCCCGGAGCACGGCCCGCAGCCCCATTTGCTGCTGCTTGCCCAAAAAACCGCAGCAGCTCCCGAGCGAGAGCTGGAATTCACCTGCGGCTCCTCTTTCTTCTTCCCAAGGGCTGCAGCTCCCTGACAATCCCAGCGTGTCCCCTCGGCTGCTCCGTGAGGAGCCCAGCACCTTTTCCAGGCTGCAGCTCCCTGACAATCCCAGCGTGTCCCCTCGGCTGCTCCGTGAGGAGCTCAGCACCTTTTCCAGGCTGCAGCTCCCTGACAATCCCAGCTCCCGAATCCTCAATCCCGGGCTCAAGCTGCCTGCCTGGCCTGCTCCTTTTAGGATTCCTGTCAGAGCTCGGCGGCGCTGCCTCGCTGCCAATTGAACTGCACTTCTACCAGGACGACGAGGACGGAAAAATGAAAATCACATTTGGCACGTTTAATCAGATAATTATTTTTAAAGGAACGAGCAGGAATGTTAAATACATTTCCCGTTTTTTTTCCATCTGTTGAGGCTGACGTGCAAGACTGGGGCTCTAAGAACGAGGCCCGTCTCCTGATGAATATTTCAGGGTTATCGGAGCGCCGAGGAGCCGCCGCCCGCTCCGTGGGCAGCACATCTGGCTGCCACATGTGCCTCGTTCCTCCCACCTGTAAACGCGGGCTCGGCAGAAAGGCCGGGATGAAGGGCTTATTAATGGGGCCAGGTGCTCCGGGAACATTCCTGCCCGGTGTAGGGTGTCAGGAAGCGGGGCTGGAGTTAATCCCCGCTGCGGCACTCCCGCAGCAAAGGTGCTTTGAGTGCAGCCCTGGCGCTGCCTCATCCTGCGGCTCGCTGGCGAACGCCAGGGCATCCCGGAAGAGTGCCCTGTGTCCACACAAGCCGTGCAAGGTTCAAAGCCCTCCGTTTCTTCCTGGAGGATGAAATCCCAAGGGTGTTTTCCCCCGGTCCTGGTCAAACCGAGCAAATCCGTGACTTTGCCATGGAGCGAAGAGCCGGAGCTTCCCGCCCCTCGGGCGCTCGCAGGGAGGAGAATTGGCCCCTTTGGAGAGGCGTTCTCACGGGTTTTCCAGCCCCGGGGGGAAACCCGGCCGGGAGGAAATCCTGGGAAAAGTCCCTGGCACCAGGCAGCTCCTGACCAGGCAGCAGAGCCACCTTGTAAGGACAGACCCAAAGAGGGAAGCAGAATCCCTGGAAAAGGGAAGAGCAATGATGACATTCACCCTGAAGTGAGGCTTTCCAGGGATAGAGGGATGTCCGTTCTCCTGGACTCCACAGCTCCCTCTCCGGCTGGGAATGGCAGCACGGAGGTTTGGGATCACTCTGAATTGGTTGGTTTGTTTAGGGAAAGCATTCCTGGGAAATCAGGTCCTTTGTTCTTTGCTCCTAAATAGTTCATAAGAGCTTTTCTCCTTTCCAGAGAAGGATCCCAAATCCCCAGGGAAACTCCCGAGGCAGGAGTTCTGAGATGGCCGCGTCTGGGAAGCTGAGGATTCCTAAAGATTTGCTCCACTAGACAATGGAGCAGGGAAGAAGGAGCTGACCTGGAATTCCCCGCGGATTTAGGAAGCGCCAGGGTAAGCTGCTGCAAAAGCTGTTTTTCTCAAAGTTTCGAAGTTTGCTTTTCCCCCAGCCGGAGGAACGAGTCCAACCCCCTGGACGTGGAAGAGGGAACATCTCCTGTTGAATTTTGCCGTTGCTATAGCGATTGATTAAATAAAATAAACCCCCCCTCCTCTTGCAAATTCCAAATCCTAATTGCGCTGACAACAATCTAAATGTGGTTGGAACAGTGAGTCACACTCCAGATTCCGCGTCTCCGAGCAGGGCTTCATTTCCATCTAACAAGGCAATTATTGTAGCGCTGTTAATTCCGTATCATTTGATTAACAAAAACGTGCTGCCGGAGCTTTAGCACCTCTGCCGTTCCGGCAGATCCCTATCTCCGGCAGAGCCAGCCCCCCGCGCTGCTCGTTAACACACGAGGGGTGGAAGTGACCGGAATTCCAGCGCCCATCCCGAAGGCGGGAGCCGGAGCTGGCCCCGGGCGGGTGGGAGGCAGCCGGCGGCTCCCGCCCGTGCCGGGCTGGGCTCCGAAGCCACCAGGAGCCCCAGGTGTGCCCGTGGCGCCCGTGCCGGCGCTTGCCAACGGGAAAATGGGAAAGCGTCAGGAGAATGTTTCCTTTAAAGCCCAGGTCCGCTCTGCAGAGAGGCCTCGGGCGGCCTTGTTTCGTTCATTTTCACGTCTAATCCCAGAAAAGCTTCTGTTTCTCACTCCTGGAAGTTGCCAAGGAATTCGGGGCCCCCTTCCAGCAATTAGGTCAATACACAAAGTCCGATAATGAGTTGTCGGTGACTCAGCCTTGGCCGGGGCCAGGAGGAAGTTTTCCCACCTGGCTGCGCTCCTTCCTCCCGGAGAGATCCCAGCGGATCCCAAGGAGCAGCTGCAGCCACCCAAACCCCGGCTCAGCCGTGAGCCTCTTCCCCAAAAACTGTTTATTTACACACAAAAAACCCCGGAGGAGATGGGGAGCGCGGCAGAGCCGGGACCATCGGGACGCCTCCGAGGCCATTCCGGAATCCCGGGTGGGAAAAGAGGCCCTTCCCTCCCCAGACCTCCAGCACGGGGACGGTTCCATGGCAAACAGGATGCTGGGATGAACGAGGCGGCAGCGGGATGTGATTGCCCCGCCTCGCCGTTGATTTTAGGCACGAATCCCTGCGATCGGATTCGGAGTGGATCTGGACGGATATTTGGCTCCAAACGAACGGCGTCGCCTTTTCAATCCCTACTCCCAAAGCTGTGGGCAAACGCGGTCGAACACCAAATCCCCTGGAGGGATGGATGGACTTTGGGATTTGCCAGTGGCAAAAGGGAAAAGCAGCTGGAGCTGGGAGTGCTCCGCAGCCGTTTGCCTATGAATATAGATGACATTTTTTTCCGTGGCAAATAAACGAATGCATAAAGATGCGTTATTTCATAAGCATAAAAAAACCCTGCTGCAACTATAGTGCTTTTCATTTGTTTTTATGATTACTTGTAATTAATTAGCATCAAAAGAAGATTATCAACATCGCTAAACCCCGAGATTGTACTGGCAAACGCAGCAATGATGGCGCTGCTTTATCTTTCTATTAAGGTGGAAAAAAAGAAATTATCCTTTTTTTACTTTATTTTTTAACTCCGCTGAGATTGAAGTGTCAGAACCTGGTGGCAGCACAGCCTCAAAATGCACCAAAATGCACAAAAAGATAAAAAATCTTCCCTAATTACAAACCGTGCTGAGACCAGGCACATAAATATTTAAGGCAATTTAAATTATTCTTAAACTTAGGTTTCCGAAAGCCTTTTTTCAATCCACGTTTGCATTTTACCGGGCGATTTATGAGGTCGCTGCTCATGCACCTCATCAAAACCTCCTCCCTTCCACTGAGCGCCATAAACCAGAGGCTTTTCCATGGGATCCGGAGATTTTTAACAGGTTCTCGCTGCCCTTCCCCTTCCGGGGATAAACGGCAGCACTGGCCGTGCTCTGGGCACCGAAATCCCAGAAAAAGGGACCTTCCTGACCCTCGTCCCTTCCTGCCTTGCTGTCAAGTCCTTACGCGGCCTTTGGGAGCGAGGGTTTGGGAAGAGAGGAGGTGGCCGCTCGTCTCCCGGCGATGCGGGAACGCAGCCGCGAGGGAAGGGCAGGGAATGATTTTCAGGGAAAAATCACAGGTACGTTCGCAGCTGCTGCTCCTCCCGGGAATCCGGCGAAGGGCGGAGAAGCGCCGAGCTCGGCCGCCATCCCTCCCGCCCGGGAGGGGAGGGAATGCACCGTTCAGGAGCTCCGCGCTGAACCCCTGGGTCTTCCAAAGCCACCGAATCCTTGGGAACGCGGCGGCGTGTCCAGCCGCGCCTCTGCGCGCTCCCAACCCCGGGAGCCCCCGGCAGCCCCAGAGCCTCTTCCCAGCGGGGACAACGCCCGGGAGCTCTTCCCAAACACCCCTTTTCCTGGGAAATGCCAACTCCGGAGTGCCGCCTTATTTTAATGAATGATTCATTAATGAAGGGCCGCGTTGGTCCCAAATTGATGGGCGTGGGTGTGCTCCCATCCTCGTATGAAACATTAATGGGCTCGGCACCGGCCTGCAGCCATTAGGTGCCATTTGCATATTCATGAGGGCTCATAAATGTTGAAGGAGCCGGAGAGGAGCGGGGCAGCAGCAGCCGGGCGGAGCCAAGGCACATTTACGGCCTCCGTGAGGGCTGGCTTTAGGGCACGGGGCGAAGCGGAGCCGAGGAACCGCCCTGCTGCTCCTGCCTTCTCCTGCTCCTGCCTGGCCCGAGCCGAGGAAAGTTGAGCCCGGCAGCGAGAGGCGGCGCGGAGCAGCCCCCGGAGCGCTGCTGTTCCTGCGCCCCGTCTCGGCATGTCTCCCGGCCGCTGGGCTCGGCGCGCTGCGGGCCAGCACCCCCGGCCCGCAGCTCCTGCCGAGCCCTGGCCGCAGTGGGGACGCCTCGGGAGGCAGGCGTTGGTGCCGGGGCTGCTGGGGTGTGGGAGAGGCCTGGGGAGGTGCGGACGCCCCAGTTCCCCAGGGAAAACCAGCGGTGCCAGCCTGCCGACCCCCCCCGGGAATGCTGTCAGAGCATCCCGGAGAGCTTTGGCACGGCGGGACATTAAGGAACGCCGTGTTCCGGCCAGGGACACCTTCCACGGTCCCAGGGAGCAGCAAGCCTGGAACACTGCCGGGGATGGGGCAACCCCAGCTGCTCCGGGCTCCTGCCTGGGCAAATGAGTGGAAGCCTTGGAAACTGAGGCAGCCACTGCACCGACCTGATTCAAGTCCCCGCTAGCAGGAGAAATGCTCATTATTTACCTCGGCCCTATCGATAATAAACTGCTAAATGAATGTTATTAAATAACGTTTTCCTGTCTGTTAAGTGTAGCTAAAGCAGGACAGCAATTCATTGGCAAGACAATAAAAGTTCCTTTTCTGCTTACTGGATGTTTTCCCCTCTGCAGAGCATAAATCACATTTTGTGTGAAGTGTGCATCCTTGCTCTGCCAGTTTTTTGAATCTCTGGTACTTTATAATAAATGCTTTTTATTGATTTTTATTGTGCAGCGCCAGGAATTGAATAAACTCCGGGAGCGGGCAGCCGAGAGGAGCGGGCTGAAGGAGAAAATGGGATCAGCATCCTTCAAAGGTAAAGGTGCCGACACAGGGGGGGCTTGCCTTGCTCAGCAGCTCCCGGGGGCGCCGTGGGAAGCACAAACGTGAAGTCCGGGTGATCCTTTCTCCCGAACGCCCCAGAGCTGGGCTGAGTCTCGGGAAGGCCAAAGAGGAGCTGTAAAATCAGCGAATCCCAGGACGAGCTGGATCCTTCCGAGCCTCAGGCAGGGACACCTTCCCCTAGCCCAGGTCCCCGTTTTTAAAAAGGAAGCATTTTCCTTGGAAACCAACTCCAACCTTGGAAGGATGGAGTCGTGCTTTGCCTTCCCACAGGGGGCATCTGCTGCTGGAAGGCTTCAGGGTTATCTGCCCTGTGGGACTGGAAGCAAGAGCGGGGATGATGCGAGCTGTGACCCAGCCAGGGGACGTTTTGGGGTCCTTGCTCGTTCGGGGCTTTGCTCCCTGTCACTGCCGGCTCCTGGAAAAGCGGGATTCCAGAGCGGGGCAGCGCCCCGCCGCGGGGATCCCCTCCAGACGCGGCAGGGCAGGCGCTGCGCGACTCCTCTGCCCACAGCCCTGGCTGATCTCCCCTCTCCCTGCGGCTCACCTCGGGGGTGCTCCATGAGGGCTCCTCCCAGCCCCTCAGGCTGGTTTCTTTGGGAGTTCTCACTGTGGCCTGCTCCACGAAACAAAGCCCAGCCGGCGGGAGCGGGCTCAGCTTGGGGCTGCGCTGTCGGATAGCTCCCGGGCTGGGAGCAGCACTGGGTCCCGTCACACAGCCCAGCGAAGATGGGATTTCTGCAGGGTGCGGGCTCACAGCAGCACTTCCCACCCGAAAATCCCCCAGCAAAGCCCACATTGTCTCCCTGCTGGGTGAGCTGGGAAATGTGTTCCTACTCCAGGTAATGCGGTGCTCATTATACAATTACCTCAAGTGCTTCACAATGCATTAATTGCTGCTTGATTTAAACATTTCCCATCCGGGAGCCCACCTCTGTCATTGTGACAAATTGCAAGTCAGTCATTGGCTTCCTCAGAAGAGGAAATAAGGAAGCTGGAGGTTCCTTGGTCAAGGGAACCAGACTTAGTGCGACCCCCGGCATCGACTGCGGGATGCACGTGCCCAGATTCCGAGGTAGAACTGATCCTTTTGGCACTCAAAATACCAATCACGGGCTCACAGAATCATTTAGGCTGAAAAAGACCTGCAAGGTCCTCCCTCCAGCTCAGGGCATTCTGTGATTCCATGACTTTATGATATTATTTCGGCATTATTTACAAAGTACTCCTCAAGCCCCGTGTCGGGAACTCGGTGCCAGCCACCACTTCCATGACTCCGTTGCCAAATTCTCCAAAGGGACAGGGGCATCCCGAGCACATCCAGGTAGGCACCTGCTCCAGGCACTGGACCCTGTGGAATGCCAGCTGGAGCTGCCAGCCCCGCTGGCCCGGTCCCTGGGGGGCTCGGGCTGCGAGCGTGCCTCCTGCAGAGCCCCGCCTTTGCCGGGTTTGTGACACTGCTTGAGCCCGACTCAGGGCCCCGGGCACGGCCACGGCAGCGATCCCTTGGGAAACACAGCTGGATTCGAAAGGGAATCCCTGGAGAAAACTTCCCCCGTCAAAGGACAGGGAAAGGAAAACCGCACGCCTCCGGCCCTTCTCTTCCCGGCGTTCCATCCCCTTCCCTTCCCAGCCCTGGGACTGGGGTGGTCCCTGCCGTGTCCCTGTGCCACAGCCTGGCTGCTCCCGGACGGAATCGTGGCCATTTCGAGGTCACGGCGAATTTTCCATTCAGCGGGGAGAGGATTTTGCCCGAGGTGCCTGCAGATGTTGCGAGAGATGCCCCAAGGCCCTGCGGATCACCGGGAGGGGCTCGCTCCCTTCCTGCAGCGCTTCCTTCTGCCTCGCTGCCCCTCGGAGCCGTCCCAAGGAACCCTTCCTGGCTGGCCAAGCCTCGGCAGCGCCCGGAGCTCCCCTCTCCCACCTGCTGCCATCCTCCCCGCCTCCCCGCCTCCCTGCCACGGCCCCGCAGCTCTGCGAGGCCTGCGGGACGCTCCCCAGCTCCCGCGGAGAATTCCAGGCGGTGTTTACGAGCCGCGAGGCCAGGTCACAGAGATTCTCCTGCAGATTTTCTTGCAACAGAGAATTCCAGGCAGAAGGTTTCATCCCCTGGGAAGCTCTGCAACGCTGTGCAAAGAGTCGCAGGCGTCCCAGCACACCTGTCCCTCCTCTCTGCCGCTGTCCCCATTCGTCCCTGGATGTCAGAGTGTCCAGGAATGGCCATTTCCCCCTTCCAGGGGTTCTCCCGGCAGGACTCTGATCCCGCNTTGTAATAACGCTCCTCTCCCTGAGATGGGAACCAAGAGGTTTAAAAATAATCCCCGGGACCACGCCGATGGAACGGCTGGGCTGGCAAACGGCTCCGACGTGACGGAGCCCTAAATTACCGGAGTTCGATGAGCCTGCTACACACGTAGGGAAACTGTCACCGGGAATTCTCCCCATCCAGACTTTATATAATAGGGGAGGTATTAATCAGGAGTGGAGGTCTGCAAATATTTGCCTGTTTCCATAGCGATGGGGAGCCCACACACACAATAAATACCTTTTCCCACATGCGTTATCATCGCTGCCTAATCATATAATCACCAAGCCATGGCTCAGGCGGGGCCGGGAGGAGAATAAACACCATTAATTAACAGATTTATAAACTAGAGGAGGAGGAGGAGGTGGCAAACGAGGAATGGAGTGGAAAATGCGCTTCGGAGCAGGTTCGGGCCTTCCTCATTTCTCCGGGAAACTTCGCAAACTCTTAATTAGCTCCCCAAATCCTCTCTGTCTTCTTCCAAAAATAAAACTTCTGACAACTGTTCAAACCACGCCGCACTCTCACCCACCAAACACACATTTCAGTACAAATATAAAGCCATGGCGGGGAAGTGTCAGAGGCATTGCTTCGAAGGAGGAAAAGTGAGACTTTTGGCATCGCTCGTGAAGAGTTGTCTCCGGGAGCGGCTGCGGATTGTCTGGAGCCGCAGGGAATGCGGCACATGACAAAGGAGTGACACTTGGCCAGCCCGGGAATTAGGAATGTTTGCATGCAGGAGCTCCACTTGCCTCAGATAATCCCTCCTGGCATTTCCAAACACCTTTTCCCAGAGCCGGCCTGCTGGATCCATACTGGGGATGGAGCATGCAGACCCAAAGGGATTTTTGGGATTAAGTCTGGGTGTTGTGCATTCCTCATTCCATTCTAAATCGAAACGGGCTTTTGCCTCTAAAACAGCCAAGTCGGAAGACTCGCTTTGGTTTCCAAAGGCCAGCGGGACCCAGAGGATTCAGCCCTGAGTTCCCGGGGACGGAAGCACCTCTGGCTGCTCCTGCTGCCGGGGGTGAAGAGGAGCCATCCCCAGGGATCATCCCGGGAGCTCCGGCGAATCAGGGACTAAAGCGTTCCTTCCGTCGTTTGTGCTGGGGGCGGGAAGGGGCCTTAAAGCAGGGCAGGGACACCTTGGGCTCTCCCGGGCTGCTCCGAGCCCTGCCCGAGCTGGCCCGGGACTCCCAGGGGAGGGCAGTCCCCAGGAGCGGAACTCCTGGCCAGCTCCCGCAGGTTTGCTAGCCCCCCTGCAAAAGCCGTGATTTGGGGGCTGCTGGAATGCCAGAGAGCGATCCCGCCCGGGGGATCCTGCTGCCGTCGCCCTTTCCAGGGCGCCGAGCCGAGCCGCAGGGGCAGATTTGGGAAGGAAGGGCAGCAGCTGCAGCCGCCGGTGCCACAGCGGGACCGGATGTCCCCGCGGCAGCGCTGCCAGCCGGAGCCGGAGCCGGAGCCGGGCGGGCCCCGGGCCCGTCCCGCCCGCGGGAGGAGCGGAACCGGAGCTGGGCCGCTCCCGAGTGACGCGGACTGCGCCGCGATGACAGGCTCATTATGGAGCATAATTGCGACGCAATCTCCTGGTAAACACTGGGTTAAACCCCCTGGAAGATGCTTGTTCCTCTCATTATTAATTAGCACGTGTCCACTCCGCCAGATCCAGAGCCCAAACTTCATTTGTTATGTTCAGCCAAATGCATGAGTAGCTTTGGAGTAATTATTTTCCAACATCATCTAATACCTCTCTGCACATCAATTAAAAATCCTCTTAACAAGGAACTGCATTTTGTTTGAGATCAAATGCCTCGTCCAAAGCTGTATCAATCATGTAGAGCTAATTAGTGGGTCTGCTTTATATCATTTGTTTTACTTTATTATTCTATTATACACTTCCTAATGAAACCAATTGAACAATTTTGAAATCTTTGTTCAATTAATTGAAGGCTTAAAGGCCAGCTCCCTCTTTTTTTTTGGCTTTAAAAAGGACGGATGCAAAGGGAAATAAAATTCCCTGCATGTTTTATATCTATTTCTTCTCTGGGGTCAATGCTCCGCAGCTGCTTCTAAGGTTTTAGCGCTATTTTTATGTCACTTGCAAATACCTCCTGCCTCAGCAGCCCCTTTGTTCACAGGCAGGTGATGGCAAAGGGCTGGAGCAGCAGCACAAGGATCTGTGGGAGCTGATCCCGGGCCCGGAGCCTCCACATCCAAAATTCCTGCCGCTGGACACTGGCATTCTCCAAGCCGGTTGCAAAAAGGAGCTTTGGAGAGGACGCTCAGGGGAAATATTTGCAGTGGGAAAAGCGGCTTTGAATTCCTTCCTGTTAGAAAAGGAGCGGATCCAGTTCCTGCCTGTCAGAAAAGGAGCGGATCCAGTTCCTGCCTGTCAGAAAAGGAGCGGATCCAGTTCCTTCCTGTCAGAAAAGGAGCGGATCCAGTTCCTGCCTGTCAGAAAAGGAGCGGATCCAGTTCCTCCCTGTCAGAAAAGGAGCGGATCCAGTTCCTCCCTGTCAGAAAAGGAGCGGATCCAGTTCCTCCCTGTCAGAAAAGGAGCGGATCCAGTTCCTCCCTGTCAGAAAAGGAGCGGATCCAGTTCCTCCCTGTCAGAAAAGGAGCGGATCCAGTTCCTCCCTGTCAGAAAAGGAGCGGATCCAGTTCCTCCCTGTCAGAAAAGGAGCGGATCCAGTTCCTCCCTGTCAGAAAAGGAGCGGATCCAGTTCCTCCCTGTCAGAAAAGGAGCGGATCCAGTTCCTCCCTGTCAGAAAAGGAGCGGATCCAGTTCCTCCCTGTCAGAAAAGGAGCGGATCCAGTTCCTCCCTGTCAGAAAAGGAGCGGATCCAGTTCCTCCCTGTCAGAAAAGGAGCGGATCCAGTTCCTCCCTGTCAGAAAAGGAGCGGATCCAGTTCCTCCCTGTCAGAAAAGGAGCGGATCCAGTTCCTCCCTGTCAGAAAAGGAGCGGATCCAGTTCCTCCCTGTCAGAAAAGGAGCGGATCCAGTTCCTCCCTGTCAGAAAAGGAGCGGATCCAGTTCCTCCCTGTCAGAAAAGGAGCGGATCCAGTTCCTCCCTGTCAGAAAAGGAGCGGATCCAGTTCCTCCCTGTCAGAAAAGGAGCGGATCCAGTTCCTCCCTGTCAGAAAAGGAGCGGATCCAGTTCCTGCCTGTCAGAAAAGGAGCGGATCCAGTTCCTCCCTGTCAGAAAAGGAGCGGATCCAGTTCCTCCCTGTCAGAAAAGGAGCGGATCCAGTTCCTCCCTGTCAGAAAAGGAGCGGATCCAGTTCCTCCCTGTCAGAAAAGGAGCGGATCCAGTTCCTCCCTGTCAGAAAAGGAGCGGATCCACTGCTCTGGGAGGCTCCGAGCAGTGAACGCTGGCAGTGCTCTGGCCAGGAGCTCCTCACTCCCGGGTTTGAGGAGGAAGACTGTCCAAGGCAGGCTCTCCAAGCCCTGCTCAGCCTCCAGCAGGCCCAGCAGCTGGAGCTGAGCAGCACGAACCACTGGGAACTTCTGTTTTCCAGAGACTGTAAGGAAAGCGAGAATCCCAGCCAGGATTCAATAGTGGAGCATCCCAAAAATAAAACTGCAGCTAGAGGGAGGGAGAGCTGTGACAAGGGAGAGGCTGGAAGGATGGAAAAGGTTGATAAAAATCATCTGCATCCGAGAAGGCCTTTGGCACCTGGATTGTGTCAGCCCCGCTGTGGCAGCAGGACCGGGACAGTGCCAAACCTCAAATCCTGGGGGCAGTTCTGTGCTCCTTATGACAGGAAAGACATGGAGGGGTGGAGCACGTGCAGGGAAGGGAACGGAGCTGGGAAGGGGCTGGAGAACTCCTGAGGGAGCTGGGAAAGGGGAGAGAAGGAGGCTCAGGGGGCCCTTCTGGCTCTGCACAACTCCCTGACAGAAGGGCACAGCCGGGGGGCACGGGAGGAGAGGGAACGGCCTCGGGCTGGGCCAGGGGAGGCTCAGGGTGGACAGCAGCAGGAATTTCCTCATGGAAAGGGTGCTCAGGAACTGGAATTGCCCAGGGAGGTTTGGGAAGCGCAGCTCCCCAGCATTCCTGGGACACCTCAGGCGTGGCAAAGCGCAGCTTCATCAGTGCCCCGCCGGAGCCGCTCCTCGTGCTGGTAGAGGAGCAGGAATTTTGTGCAGCCAGGCTGCCTGAGCCGCCCCTCTGCAGCCACCGTGAACGCTTCTCAGCTAAATCAAACTGACAAATCAGCAGATGCTGAGGGGCTTGCAGCAAATGGACTGTGTTTCCTTTTTCATATGGAGAAGGAGGGTAAAAATAAGAATGACTTTCACATGCCGTCAGATTGCTTGGGAGAAATCAAGGGATATTATAGAAGCATTGGAGCAGAGGGAATTCAGATTTAGACCTCTTGAAATCTGGGGTTCGAGCTGAGTTTCTACTTCTCTGTGACACAAAAAACTGCTCCTCGTGCTGGTTACGAGCCGCGTTTAAAGGCACAGGTCCCTCAGAAAGGAGCCCTGGGCCCGGCTGCTGTTCCAGCAGGAGCCACCTGTGCGTCCCTCTTGGATACGCGGGGATCCAGCCGCGGCCTCTGAGCTGCTGGGATCATCCCAGCGCCGGCTCCCGGTCACAAGGAGGCACCTCAGCAGGGACGGCTTCCCGCGGAGCGGAGAGGGCCTGGGAGGATTCCTGGGCTCCCCGCGAGCGATCAGCGCGCTCAGGCCGGATGTTTGTTGTGCTCGCAGGTTGCCCCCGGCTCAAGCTGCAGCAGATGCGCTGGAACGGCGGCCGAGCGCGTCCCGAGGAAGCAGCCCCCGGACACGGGGGGTCCCGGGCCCGCAGAGCCCTTTGATGGCCACGCCCAGGTAGGAAGGGTTCGGTTCAGGCCATTTGGGAGCCGTTAGGATTCCCCACTCGCACACAGCCTGTTTTCCGTCCCTCCCCAAGCATCCTTTTCGGATTATCCCGGCTTCCCGTTCGGAGAGTTCTGGCCAGAAAGAGCAGCTCCGCCTCACACGCGGCTAGGAAACAAAAGCAGACGCGCACACAGGCCCCGGGGCCTCTCGGTGCCGGGAGAGAACCGAGCTCCCCTGCCTTTGGGGCCTCAGTCACTCCTGAGCCTAAAAGGCATCCCAGGAAAAAATCCCAACGCTTGGTGGAGCGCGGCCCCGCAATGGAGCAAACGCACGAGGAGTGCCCACGGGGAATTAAAAAAGGAGTCAAGAAGTCGCTGTACCGCCCCCAGCGATCCGGGCTGGAGCTCACCTCTGTCCTGAGGGTGTTACTCGGCCCTCGCGACATCGAGGCCCCACTTGCAGTCTTAAAATAGGGCTTAAGTAGGCCAGCAGCGCCGCTAAGCTTGTGCTGCCGGCGCGGGGATGTTTGCGGCTCGAGTGAGCACTGAATCCTCGCTTGGCCCGCTGGCACCCGGCTGGCACCGAGCCCCGAGCAAGGGATGGCCAGGGTGGCTGGCTCCAGCCGGGATCCAGGAGCCCGAGCGTGGCCGGCACGAACGCAGCGGGCTCGGGAGCGCTCCCGCCCGGCTCGGAGCATCCTTAGCAGGCGGGGGGGGCCGGAAGGAAAGCCAGCCGCGGGACCTGGCCTCTGTTCCCTCGTGTTTCCCCTCCGCTCTGCGCATTTAGAATATCGGGAAGAAAGCGCAGCCCTCTCCTCAGGTGCTTTTTTAAGGACAACAGCTTGTGGTGTCTTGACAATTAATGCGGACAAAGGGAGGGAGGGGTCCCCCTCCCGTTCCTGGTCCACGCAGCCTGGGATCTTCTCCTTGCCCTCAGCCAGCACAGCCATCTGGAAATTAATTTGGAGCAAAGTGTAAAGGGAGAATATTTTTGTGATCTAATCCTGTAGCTCCCATTATTTAATTTCTTCATACAAAGCAGGCAGCGCAGAGACAGATGCGGGAGAGAGCTCGAGAGGCAGCGAGGACATTGTTCAGCTCTGCTCCTCTAAAGAGCCAATTATTCCCCTTCAAGTCCCTTAGTTTCAGGGGCTGCCACAATAGTTGCAGGGATAAAAGTGGGAGCCTTTCATCTGGAGGATTCAAGTGCCGGTCCTCCAGGCAGACCAAAGACACATGGAGTGGGTTGGCTTCTTTTCCTCCTTAATGCATTATTCCGGAATGGGATTATTAAACGTTACTGAATGGAGAATTTAAATTTGCAGCATTGACAGCTGATTAATTTTTATTTTTTTTTTAAGGAAAAAAAAAAATTCGCTCATCATCAAAACTATAAATTAAACCTTTTAAGGGAACTTCCAAGGAAAAACACAATGGTTGCTGTTTTCCCTGACTCTAAGGCTCCGTTCTGTAATTCTGCATTGAGGGGGAATTTTCTTTTAGCTACCGAATAAAATCCAGATTTCAGCCCTTGAAATCAGGAAACTGGAGGTGTCCTGCCCCGCGACTCCCTCACAGCAGGTGCCAAGGAGCTCCTGCACCTCTGGAATTCTCCATTTTCCTGGCAGCGTTCAGCACTGAACTGGAACTGGGCTCCACCCTCTGGCACATCTGTATCCATCCATATGCATCCATATCCATCCATACCCATCCCTATCCATCCATACCCATCCATATGCATCCATATCCATCCATACCCATCCATACCCATCCATATGCATCCATATGCATCCATATCCATCCATAGCCATCCCTATCCATCCATACCCATCCGTATGCATCCTTATCCATCCATACCCATCCATAGCCATCCATTCCCATCCATAGCCATCCATAGCCATCCATATCCATCCATATACATCCATACCCATCCATATCCATCCATACCCATCCATACCCATCCCTATCCATCCATACCCATCCATATGCATCCATATCCATCCATATCCATCCATAGCCATCCCTATCCATCCATACCCATCCATATGCATCCATATCCATCCATATCCATCCATAGCCATCCCTATCCATCCATACCCATCCACAGACATCCATTCCCATCCCTATCCGTCCATTCCCATCCATACCCATCCATATCCATAAATAACTCCCAAGCAAACAGTATAAAGAATGACTACGTCAATCCAAACAGCAGCCGAATTGTGGGAATGTGGTTTATGGAGTGGTCATATCCCAATCCACAGTGTTTCCTAGAGCACATCCTCACTCCCTATTGGAATGTCGCAGCGCTTTCTGCCTCAGCTCCCGGCCACGGGGCACAAGCGGCAGCGGGGTGCTGTTGTCTTGGTAGTTGTTGTTGTTATTATTATTATTATTATTATTATTATTGCTGCCTCCAATCGTGGGGCGTGCCGCATTCCAGACGCTGGTAATGAGGCAAAGGAGGGTTTAACCAGTTCATGGATTGCCGATGGATTTAGGTCACAGAGCCGCAGGACCCCGCGGTGATTTCGGTTGGAAGGGATTTTAAGGATTGTCTCATTCCTCCCCATCCATGGGCAGGGACACCTTTCACTATCCCGGGTGACCCCGACTGCTCACAGCCACCACACGGGGAAATGCAGCACCCCATAAAAAACACACAGCTCTGGAAAGAAGGGAATCCTGCAGCACCCTCCAGCTCTTCGCATGGACTTGGGAATCTGAGGGATTAGGGGGTTTAGCTGTAAACCCAGCTCAGGCTGCTCCGCAGCACTTCGAACTCCTAATTTCCCAAAATCTCCGTGTTACCCGGTCAAGATCTTTGAGCAGCCAACAGATTTCCCCAGACTGTTAATCCCACATTTCATCCTTTCCTGGGCTTTTTTTAGAGGCTGAGAAATGTAATCCTAATTTAATCCTGACTGGGAGCCGGTGAGGGAGGCGGAGGGGCAGGGCTGCACTGGGAAGGTCTCCGTGTGGTGCTGGCACGGCCGTGGGGTTCAGTAGGAAAGGCTTTCCCAGAAATTCCCTTTGTATTCCCGAGGCCAAGGCAGTGACCCCACAGCCCTGCTGGGTGGGTGGGGCGGAAAGGGAATTTCAGGGACACTGGTGGATTTTCCCCCTGGCATTCCCTGTGGGGTGGGAAGCTGGAAGGTGAGTGGGAACCTTGGATATCTCCACCAAGAACAGCCTCAGAGACAACCTCAAGTCATTTAATCATCGATCTGCCTTGGTGCCAAAGTTAATATCCTCAGACCTCTGAGGGCTTGGCATACTCGGAATACTCCAAGAACTTCCATTCTCCTTGTCCCTATCCACCTTTTTCACTGAAGAGCCGATCTCTGGTTTTGGTGGGAAAAACAGATCGAGACAGAGAACACAGAATAAATCAGGAGCTGGACTCTGCTGATGCTTGTGGGTCCCTTCCAGCTCAGCAGATTCTGTGTTCTGTGATCTCATTCAGGTTCCAAATTCCGCAGTGCTGGACTGGAGCTGTGTCCAGGCAAATCCCATTCCAGAGCCACCCCCCCACATTCCCCTGTGCTTCCTGCTTCCCTGAGCCCTCCCAGCTCCTGCCCGCGCTGCCTGTCCGTGTTTCCCTGCAAGGAGGGAGCCCCATTCCCACCTCCAGCTGCCGGGATAATTCACTGCTGGCGCTGCTTCCAGCACAAAGCATTTTTCATCTCGAAGGGAGAAAAAGTAGCTTTTTTAGATAAAAAGCTCCCCGTGCTTATTTAGACTGCACCTTAGGAATGTTTGACTGGCCCTATTGCTCAGTTAAGCTCAGGTTTAGGTGGTGCTGGAGGGCTCAGGTTCTGGGTTTGGGGGTTAAATAGGAACTCAGATAGGAAATCTGACATCCCGAAAAGCAAGTGGAGAGAGGAGCCCAGAGGTCTCGGCCTCCAACCCACTTACTGGAGCCGGGATTTAGGGGATTAGTGGGATGAATCACCTCACTTCCCCCGAAGATTCGCCGGGGCTGTGATTTGTGCCCGCTAAGCCGCTATAATGATGAACAATCCTTTTTATTACCAGGCCTAAAAATAGCAACCGCAGCCAGCCCTTACATAAAGCTGCAGTGACATGTGCCAGCCCCTGCCCCAGTCCCCGGAGAGCCGCTCCGGTCTGGGAGACGCCGGCACCGCACAGGGGCAGCGTGGGCTACAGCTGCTCCGAGCGCCCTCAGCTCAGGCCAGGAGCCGCCCCCGGGGCTTTCCCGGGGGGGGTTTTGGGGCCGTGGGACCGCAGGAGCAGCACACACGGAGCTCGGGCCCCGATCCACACGAACGTTCCTGCCGGGACGCCCCGCATCCCGCCAGACCACTGCTCTCCCACGTGAGGGCCGCATCCCCTCACACCCCGCAGGTGTCCCTCTTCTTCAGCCCCAGGGGAACAGGCACCACGCACACACCAGGGGCTGCTTCCCCTCTTTCAGGGGGGCACGAGACACCCTGGGATCCCCTACGGCTGCTCTGCAGGCGGCTCGGGTTCCTTGGAGTCCGCCTCGCCTCAGAGGTCACCTGAGCCCCTCTCGGAAGCAGCGCGTCCCCTTCCCGGGTGGCCTTCGGCGCTCCAGCTGGGCCTTCCGGACTCAACCCTAACCAGCTTTGCCTGAAATGAAACGGGGGGGTGCAACAAAAGAGGGGGTTCTGTCACTCCTGAGAGAAACTGGGGAGAAGTCCCAGCTCCAGGGGCATCCTTCCCCAGTCAACCATCTCAAAATGCTGAAACCCCCAGTACCCAAACCCTTGACAGCTTTTCCCCAAGTCTCTGCTCCTCTCCGCAACTTCCAGGACCGAATTAGCAGCGCAATCATGAGAAAAGGAATCGCAGCCTTCTCCAAGCTGTCAAGTGCATTTTGCTGGATGATTAATTGGCAGAGCTCCGGCCAAGCCCTGGGTCCTGCTAAAGGCCATGCCCTTGACTTGCACCTGCCACTGATTGCAGAAAATGGATGTCTTCACTTTTCCCTTTTTTTTCCTCCCATTTTTTTTCGGTGCAGCTGTTAAACTGCTTTAAGGAAATCTTATTTATCTCGACCAGAAACTTGAACTTCTTCTCTAATCTCAGGAGGCTGAAATGAATGTAATTCTCTGCCTCAGCCTGACTTATGGAAGCAATATTTTAGGATCTTTAGGAAAGCTGTGATAATTGGACACGGTGTTCGTTCCTTGTCTAGGAGCTGGGATGTTCCTGCCACGCAGCCCCCTCGAGGCGCCGGGCTGGGATCTGTCCTCCCCGGGCTCTGCAAAGGGTGAGTGCAGCAGAACGGGGCAAACCCCCAAATCAATTGTGATTTTGCCTGTTGAATCCAGCGGAGGAGTGGAGGAAAAGAGGTTTCTACCTTCGGCGTTGAATTTTGTGGCGGAGACCAAGGCAAAAGGGGAAAATCCCCTGACGGGTAATTTGGTGTTGCAGGGGTTCACTAATGGGCAGAAACCTGGGGCCGTGGCGCTGAGGAAAAGCCCTCAGAGCTCCTCAGGGAGTGACTCTGGGAGAACGGGCCAGGAGATCCCGGCAGGAGCGGTCTGGGCTGGCAGCTCCGAGCTGGTGCCAAGGGAAGGTCCCCGCGTCCGAGGGTTCTGACGTAACCCCGGGGCTGACCGCCGTGATCCCGTGAGGAGGAGAGGGAAGGGTCATTCCCAGGACGTGTCCCGCAGCGTTTCGCTGCTCCCGCATTCCTGGTTCACCCTCCGAAGCCTCAGGAATCACGGAAACCGGGCCTTTAAGAGCTGAGCCTAACATCGCGCGGCTTGCGGTGGATGGGGAGGGTTGGGAACACTCGCGCTCTATAAATAACCCCTCCGCGGAGCCCATCTGCGGCTCGGCAGGCGCGGAGCGGGCGGCGCGGGAGCCGAGGGCACGCACGGGCAGCCCCGCGTCCTGGGGGCTCCTCCCCGCGCCTGGGATCCCGTGCGGGCGGCGGGCAGGTGGAACGCGGCGCTGCTTTCTCTGCCTGGGGGGGAGGACCAAAGCCCAGGGGGAAAGGCAGCACCCCGTGAGCATCCTTCCCTTCTCCAGGCTGAGCATCCCCAGCTCTCCCAGCGTGCCTGGCTGGCTGCCGCCATCCCTGTAGGTATCTCACACCCCCACACACCCTCCCCGTGCGTCTGGAAGTGGTTCGGAGCTCCTCTGGGAGAGAAGCCTGTGGAGATGCGCGGCAGCTCGGGTAACTCCCGTGCTCCGAGGTGAGCCGGGAGTTACTCCTGGGAGGGAGGAGCACGGCCCCTCCCGTGCTCACGGGTGGGGCAAAGCAGGAGAAGCAACGCCAGGCGCATTCCCGCCGATCCGATCCTTTGCGAGCCAACCTCTGCACGCGTTTAACCGGGAAAGCAACATCTGCTCCGCTCAATCCAGGTGTTTTATGTCCCTGTCATTAATTGGAGGGGACATTATGTCATCATACATCAACGGGGAAAGTTGGTTAAAGTGCCACTTATCTCCGGGGCTGTCATTAATCAGCTCCCTTTCATCGGGAGCCTCTGTCAGGAGCTGTGTGACACCTTGGAATGTTTTCCTTCTCCCTTCCAGCTGGTTTGGAATTAACGGCGCGGAAATCACACACACGCACAGTGGTCACCGGGGGCTCCCGGCCTCACTCGGGTCGGGAGGGATTTTAAGGGTCATCCGTGCCACGGCTGGGGACGCTTTCCACTGGAGCAGGTTGTCTGGGAAGAGCCAGGCAGGGATTCTCGGGGCAGGCCGGCAGAGGCTCTGCCCTGGCACCGTGCACTGTCATGCAAATGCCGTTCCCGGCGACACCGGAGCAGCCAGTGGGCCCCGTCCCATCCCCTCCGGCGGTGCCGTGCCCGGGAAGCACGCGTGGAAAACAGCCCGAACTGATGGAGAATTGGGACTCAAACAAATTGAGCGTGACGGGGAAAAAAAAGCCAAGTCTTGACTGGATTTGCTTCCCGGGAATGACACGAAGTCAAGTATCTTATTAAGTTCAAGAGAATTACATTTTCCATGCTCCAGCGAGAGACACGGGCCCTTTGGAAAATCATAATGAACGGCTTTCTGCCGCCCTCATTTACATACCTTTGATAAATGGCTGTAACCAGATTAGGGAGATAAAATAACCAGTCTATTAATTACAATGATTATTATTTAATAGAAAATGGGATTCCGGGCGCTGCGGCTGGGAAAAGGGAGGCTTAGCAATGCATTATATGGATGTGGTGGTTTATCTTTAGGAGTAAGATAAGTGTCCGGCTCTTCTGCAATCCAAAGAATATGTTCATTACCTGGGCAAGATTTATAAGTATAATTGAGTGTAATATTTTAAAGCTCTTTGCCTTATTTGGTGGACAAGGCAGGGCTGCTGCTTTAATTAAGCTGGGTAAACGCCTCCGTGAAGTTATCGGGCAGGGGCCCATTTGTACGGAAATTCCTGCACTGTTTGAAAAGTTTGGGAGCTGGAACAGTCCCAGTCCTGCCCGAGCTGGCGTGGGGGTGCTGTTATCTACTGCAGTTTCAGGGATGTCTCGTGGAAATTCAAAACAGAGAGGCCAGGAGGCCCAGGGAGCGCCGAGACCAAACCTCAAACGGTTCTGGGCTCCTCAGGACGCGGCAGACACGGAGCGTGTCCAGGGAAGGGAGGGAGCTGGGGAAGGGTCTG
>WAAG01018978.1:0-11829 GCA_013390105.1 Tichodroma muraria | reverse complement strand
ATTACAATCTGATTAGACCAACTTGACTGCTTTTAATTTTCCTTGCTGTGGAAGAATACAAACTAAACAGGTTTCTGGCTCGTGTTTGTGATGTTTTGTCTCTTCTTTGCTACAGTAGCACTCTTGTCTTTGATTTAAGTGTTTTCATTAGTATTTTCTCAGGGTGTCCCCAAACAAGAATCAACAATTTTATTGCCTTTAAAACATTGAGTGAGAGAAGATAAAAAAAAAAAAAGAAAAAGGGGGAGAAAGTAAGGTATGTTACTTGTTTAAGAAAGGTTAGATCCAAATATATATGAAATTGAATTTTTCCATCGATATTTCAGCCCAAATAAATATGTCTTCCCTTCCTTCAGGAAATTTCATCTCTCTCTTCCCATAGCATGTAAGTGATGTTTTGCCTGTACTGCACGTAAAAAAGTGACCTTCCTCCTCCCCACTCCTGCCTGGACACCCTGGGCCTGTTTGGGTGCAGATTTAGATGACAAATATACCATTTGTTTCAACTGAATTGCTTGTGTTGTAAAACATCGTTGCACCTCAGGAAGAAATTCAAGGGCTGAATTGAACTTATCAAGTCAATGGCAATTTCACCAGTGTCCTAAGAAATCAGGCCAAATTCCTAATTTGCTGTTTCCCCAGTATCAGATACAGATTGGCTATGACTAATTCCCCAGATAATTGGCTATGATTTCACTAGCACTGAACAAGCACTGAAACTTGATTGTTGGTACAGGATCAGTTAGCACAGATCTGGAGCAATTTTCTCCTGGAACACCAAGTGGCACTGGCCTAGAATTTCCTCCAGAGTCCTGGGATTTATAATGGATGAAGAACCATTCCCAGTAAGCAGTTTGCAGCCAATCACTTGGTTTTGTCTCAATAACAGGGACGTGCCCAGGCCATAATGGGCACTTCTTGGGCCAGAGAATGTTACTTTCATTAGAATATATTTAAATTTATTAATAAAGATGTAGTATATTGACCAAAAATTGAAAACAACATTTACTGAGAGTACATTGAATGTTCAGACAAAGGAAACAAACTTCTCCACATATAAGTTAGGAGTGCCCAACCAAGAAGGTTTGGGATACGAATCTTCTTTTCTTCTCTTTTCTCTCCTTTCTCTCATTCCCTTTTTCATAAATAATTAGTTAACCTATGGCAAAAGGGAATAACCTAAAGTTCATTTTCTAGGCTTAAATAAAACATTAGCTGGTTTGGCATTTTCAGATTTCAAAAGCTTCTTTCAAGAGGTAAAGAGAATTCTTAGATATTAAAGACTAAAGCTGGTAATAATTGCCACTGGGTTAATTGGGAATGAGAGAGAGAAAGCTTGGTACCCACTCAAATTAGTTATGGATTAATGAAGCCAAGGAAAATAATAAGTTAGCGTTGTAATTGATAAAGCTATATCAAAGGCTGTGTGTTTTCTTGGGTTTTTTTCACCAGCTTCCAGTACCCAGAATTCTCTGCTCCTCCACCAAACTATTAATAGCCAAAAATCTTCATGCTCTACAAATCCAGAATAACTTCAGCCTTCTCTTCCACAAAAGCAGGATTTCATGATGCAGACAATCACTGTTGCTGCATGGGGAGAAAGAGCACATATCATCACATCCTTAATCCTTGCAGAGAAATCTCTCTCTGCACTGGAGACAGTGCACTGCACCACACTTAGCATTCAGGAAACACAATATGATCCTCTCAGATAAGAGCTAATTTCTAGGGTTTCTCAGGAAGAAAGGGTAAAGAAACAGGGATTACCTCTTGCCCATGTAAGTAGGAGAATAAACCTACCTAGAAATATTATAATACACACTGATATATGTTAGTTAATCACAGACATTTGCCATCTGATATTCAAGTTTCTTGTCAGGGTAGAAAGATCAACACTATCAGAAAATAATTTGTCTCACATCGATGTAGGTAAAATGAACTGCCTGTCTCTCACTGGCCTAGGAATGGTATTAAATGTTTGGTTTAGGTGCAATGTTAGATGTTTATCTTCTAAATGGGAAAGAATCCGCATTATCCCATAAACAGGGAAATTGGAACATAGGCATCGGGAAGTTAAAAGTCATTGAGTTTTGATGGCAAATAACTCAGCTGGACAGGGTTATTTCTTCAAAGGACTCCCTCAAGAGCCCAACAGACTTCTAGAGCTGAAGATCCTGGACAAGTGGTTGACACAGGCTGCAAATTCTTATATGATATCTGGGGATGACCTACATTTGCAGAAGAGTTCTGTGAAGGCTCTGGCTCCATGGAAGACATTTAGAATCCACTGTTATAAGCAGTTATTCATCTGTCAGGCTAAAGATCTTTAAGGGTATCCTAGGGCAGGTCCACTTTTCCTCTTAGATCCATACCTCATGTGAAGAGCTGAGCACCCCTTGATAACTTGGACCCCTTGATAGATATCTAATTAAATAGGAAGCAAGCAATCAGGATGAAGTAAAAGAAACATCTTAGGGACTGTTTATTCTCAGTTATTTTTCTCTTTTTTTTTTTTTTTTTTTTTTTAATAATCAGAATATATAAAAGTATAATTTGTAGATGTTTAATTGGGTCAGACAAATGTTACCGTGTACCCTGTATGAGGAACACCCTTAAGACATCCTCTCTTCTCACATGATAATTTTCTTTAGATGGAATTTCAGAATTGAGGGCATTTGTTAAAGGTTTCCATCCATTATTTTGTACTGAGCCCAGGTGAAATGGGCCTTTCACTTTAATGATATCTTTCCTGTCCATGTACTCTGCAGAAGCCAGTGTATGTTCAAGATATTATCTTTTCTTTACAGTTGCTGGACTGACTGTGTATAGTATTGTAAAACCAAAAATTTTTCTGGAAATGCCCGATAAAAATATGACAGTCTTACTTCAGACACAGTGTCCAGGAACATATTTCCTCAGCAGCCAAAAAACCCCCTAAATTTACTCCTTGCTTGGAAGTCTAGCTAATCATCTTGAGTAGGAGTGGAAGCCCAGATTTCAGGAGTTACAGGTGAGTGCAGAAACTAGATAAAAGAAGGACATAAAACTGAGAACATCCCTTAGGTCTGGGGTCTGGATGAAGGGCAGAGTTCCTGATGAAGCAGGAAGTTGTGATCCTCCTGAAGCCTTCCTTGTGTCTCTTGCTCTTAAAATCTTGAAGGGACTGTTAAGAAAGAGCACTTCTACATCTCCACAGCTCACTGAAAGGACGGATGTTGGTATTTCACTGGTATGGAGACAACTGAGTATCACGTCTTCAGCAGCCTTTCTTCAAAAAGTTCCAATACCCTGTTCTTTGCAGTGTGTTGCTCTTAAAATAATATATCTATTGAACATTTTGTGAGATACTGCAGGTCTTGGTTCTTATTTCTTGAACAAAATGCTTATATTAACTGAAAAAAAACCCAAAAACCTTCACCAAAGTTTTATGTACTTCTCCAGTGTTTATTTGCAATAATATCAAGTTGTAACACCTGGGTTGAGTAATAGTTTATTTATATAAATAGGTTATTTGCAGAGCAGTCACTAATCACCACCATGGGTTCAGATGGAAGAACCTGACTGTCCTGGGTCGATGCTGAAGTGTATCCCTATTCATCTGTTTAGCTCAAAATCTAAGTTTTGCACCTTTAAAACTGGATCTGAGAGTGAAGGGGGAAGCAGGAGAAGCTGTGGAATGTCTAAGGTGGTTGTTTTCAAAACATAAAGATAAGAGTTTTTCAGCTTTCCTTCGCACACGGCCTGTGCTGTCTGCAGTGCGGACAGCGGGACAGCTTTCCTTTGCTCTTTTTTTTTTGTTAGTTTTCAGCTAGCTGAAGCAGAGAAGTTCTCTGGACTGTGGAGGTTTTTTTCCTTTTTCCCTGGAACTATTCAAACCTGCTCTGGACTGAAAACTCAAAAGAGCTCCAGGAGCTCACACCCGTGGCCCACCAGACCTGGCCTGGCCCCGGCATTTCCCAGCGCCGCAGGGACTGGCACAGACTGAGTGAGCCCAGCTGCGACCCACGAAGAGACTTTTCTAAATTCATCATCTCTTCAGAGCAACAAGAGGTTTCGTTGTTTAGTATTGTTTATTTGTTGTGCTGGGGAGTGCTTTGCCTTTTAAATAAACAATTTTTTCCACTTTTCTCCATGCAAATTTTTTTTCCCTGAACCAGCTGAGGGGAGGGGCTGTTTGAATTTGTTTTCTAGAGGGAGGTTTCTTCCCAAATTTGCCCTAAACCAGGACACTGACCCTGAAACATCACAATGCAGCTGAACAGTTGACAGCATTTAAAGACTATTGAAATCCTATTAATGGGGCTTCTGTTTAATTTGCACTTTCAAAGAAGTCTGTAGTCTTGGAAAAATTATTGTCCATCAAAGGCAACCTTATTGAGACATCACAATGAATATTAGACAGGGCTAGTATGTAAATCTGGGTGTCATTTGCATGACAATGCAGCCTAACCCACCCGTGCTTCCATCTGACAGCCCAGTACCAACATGGAAACTGTAAACAATAAAAGGGCACAGAATGGCCCAGCGGGGGTCCTGCACCACGCAACAACAAAACGTCTCCTGCAGACACAAAGCCCAATCCGTTAGTTTAATAGGAGTGAAACCAATTCAGGAGCTTTCTGGTCAAAGATCTGACACAATTTCCAAGCCTGTCCCCAACATTGCTGTCATGATCTACTGTAACTTATGGTAAGACCCAAAGAAGTTTAATCAAGCAAAATTGCTGAAAGTAGAAATGTTTACCACATCACTAGGAGCTCCTTTTAAGAGACTGGCCTTCTTTATATTGGAAGCTAACTTTGCATGCTTCAAAAAGTACTCTTCTCAAAACAGTTTTCATAGGGGGATTAGGAAGAGGACAGTAGAAACACATAAGCCTTTAATCAATAGGTCACCCGTTAAAATTTGGCTTACAATAGCAGCGTTTGCAAGCGACTGACATCTGTGAGCAGCATGTGTAAACTGTCAAGGCTTCATTTGTGTCAGAGAAACTAAGATAATTTACCCCAGTTTAATATCAGACCCCTGAAGTCTTCCCCTCAGTTACTGGAGGGGAAAATTTCTCTGTGTGATTCACAATTCATAAGTGGATTCACCCAAAAACTGTGACTGTATTTTGACTCTACTGAATACTGATCTCACATGCCCTTCAAATCTAAATAATGAAAGGGCTGATATACTCTCTTGTCCATTCTCTCATCTTCCAAATCCTTTCTCTAGCCTCTCTTCTTCAAAGAGGCTTTAATTTCCTACAATGCAATGTAAATGAGGAGAGGAGAGGAGAGGAGCTCTACTGAAGTTTCCAGTACCACAGAATATGAGCAGCAGGGCTGGAGAAGCAGCTCCACATTCCTAAATGTACCCACCATAGAAAGTGATGCACTCTTAGCACAGTGGTTAAATTTTGTTTGAGTCAGGCAACCAATCTGATGGATCCCCTGTATCCCTACAGGTAGTGTGAGTGGAGGAAACAGCAGCTGAAGGCACCTGGAGAATGGACATCTGCCTTGCTGGTACTGAGTGTGAAACACACTCTAGAACTGTGTCCTGCATGCTGAGGTTCCCTGTTTATTGTCTGATGAGCATGGTGTACCTCAGGCATGAAAACCTAAACATGACTATGACCCCTTGATGAGGAGCTGGTTGATTGTGCAGGGCTACCTCTGAGATCCTACTGGTCTCCAGAGCTTGGCAACTGGTCAGAGCTGGAGTCAAAGATGGTCCTTTGCAGTCCAAAGTCTTCTCCACCTTTTTCAGTGTTTGGAAAGACAGCTATTTCTTTTCTTTTAATGCATAGAGATGGTTTCACCCACCTTTACACCGTAAAGTGCTGGACACGGTGTTGGTTTTCAAGCAGGAATCTTGGGTTTCTTCCCCTCTTGGCTCGAGGTCAGCCATGAAGGTTTACTGCTCTTCAACAAGATCATACTAAGAGATCTCCATGTTTTTGTTTTTACATCAAATATCATTGGAAAAGTCACCATCAGAAGCAAAAAAAGAGCTCAGGGAGAAGCAGCTTGAGCCCACCAGATGCTGTGGCTTCTCTTCTGAGGTGGAGAAAAAATGAACCTTGAGTCCTTGAGAAGTGTCCTTGAGAAGAAACATGGCCTTCTTTCCCACATGTGTCTGTGCTCTAACCATTGAATTATAATATGAAAGACAGACATTGTCACTCTTCTCAATAGAACATGTCTGTATCTCTACTTAATGAAGTGTCTGTCTGAACTGGTAAACTGGTAATCTGAAAACATCTGCCAGTTCAACTGCCTCAGGGGATGTCGCTGGTATCAAAGCAATCACACAGGAATATCTCTGAGCATGCACAAAAGTGGAATTCAAGGAGCTTTAGAAATGTTTAAATGAGATGAGAAACACCATAACAGCATAATCTCTTCCAAAACTTGGCAGCCATTCACTTGAATAGACAAACAGAAGGTTTGGGTTTCAAGTCCTATCTTATGCATCCAAACTATGGATGTGAAGTTTTTAGAAAGTTTTAGGAGGATTTATCAAGTTCAGCACTGAGAAAAATGGGAGATCGCCTTCAGAGCCACACTTTACCTCTTCAGACTTTCAGTGTGAATATAGAACTTCATCAGTTTCTGGACAAAATTTGCTATCCTTTTAATCATGTGAGAACGTAAAACAAAATATATTTTAAACTATTTTACCAGAGAACTTCTGAGTTTTTCATGTTGATCCTGTTTTATTGTCATTTATACTGCATTTTTTCATATACATGTTTGCATTATACAGTCTATAATACATGATGCAGTAGAAGTAAAGAACCCAGATTTTTTTTTTCTTCCATTAAATCAAACATTTGCTTATTTTACCCTGAAAATTTTGACAAAATTGTAGTGTTCTCAAAGAAAGTTTCATTTTGTCCAGTCAGCATTATCCCATGTTCTTTTGGAACACTTTATTACCAGTTCTAACTAAATTCACATGAGAAAGGTAAAGGCAGCAATATGGCAAACGACGTCTATGATATTTCAGACAACAACTGCTTGACATTTATATTAGATTTCTGGCCGACTATTACAATATCTTTGATGAGTGAGATCTTGATTTAACTCCTCCTGGAGGTATGAATGCACCTCCCAGAGCCTGTGAAGATGCGGTGCCAAGGAGAAAGAGCAGATGGTGTTTGCCTTGTCCCTGCCCCCCGAGTATTACCCACAGGGATGACAGCTTTGCGCTGCACCTTGGCTCCACGGAAACCTGGAGAGGGAAGATCCCATGTGGTCAAACTGAATGAACCCATCTCCTGCTGCTTCTTTCATAAAGTTGTAGAAAAACAAGTCTAGGAGAGATCTCCAGAGGCTGTGCCATCCATTCCCTGCTCCCAGCTGGCATCAGAGGGCTCTTGGTTGATGCAACATAGTTTTGGGGGGCTCTGTCAGCTGAGAGTGGTTTCATGTGCAGGGAGCTGGGGATTAGGGATTAAGAACCTTTGTAAGAAGGTGGGATGTTAATAGATTTCTTTCCCAAGTTAGACGAAGCATTCTGGTAGACAATATCGGAGTTTGAATGCTGCTCAACCTTACAAAAACAAGAAAAAAACAAGAAACTGAGAAGTCGTACCATGACTGTAGAGGAGGAGCTCCTCATGGCTTTGATCCGGGGAAGAGGTAGGGACTATTGTTTCAGGAAGATGCTTCAAATCTTGTCTTTTGGAAGTACACCCAGGTGCATGACTTTAGAGATAATTTCTACTTGCATATCCTTGATTTGCAGAGTAGCATTTATTCTCATTTTTATAGGGAGGTACCCAAACAGTGGAGCCCCCAAATCAGTACTGTAGGCAAAGATGCTTGTCAGTGCTTTGTCAGGTAGTGATGGGTTTCCAAATATATTTCCTGTCTTGTAGAATGCAATGACTGCAGCACCAGCCTCTCTCATGAAGTCACCTGCTTGGGGGACAGAATTCAAGGTCTTGCTGAAGGTGTATCTCAGAGAAAGTTATTTACTCTCCTGGTTGTACCCTGGATTTCAATTTATGCCAACAAATGACAGTGCAAAGTTAAGTTTAAATTGGTTAAGTATTAGGAATATTAGGAAGAAATTTTTAGAAAGCACCCTGTGAGGGTGCTGAGGCCCTGGCACAGGTTGTCCAGAGAAGCTGTGGCTGCCCCATCCTTGGAAGTGTCCGAGGCCAGGCTTGACAGGGTTTGGAGCAATCTGGGATAGTGGAAGGTACCTCTGCCCATGGCAGGGGGTGGAATGAGATGAAGTCTAAAGTTCCTTCTGACCCAAGCTATTCTATGACTCTATGAAAACCAGAGTATTTACCTCTTACTACATCTGGAAACATCAGTAAACATATGTTGAAGGACTGTTTTCTTGGTATTTTCTCTATAGGACCAGCAAATGAATACTGCTATGAATGACAAAATTTTAATCAAGAAAAAAATCTGATATTTTGTTCCATTAAAGAAAAAAAGGAAAAAAGAAGAAAAGAAATAATTTTGTATCCTATATTCATAGATCCTCTAAAGGACCATCTTTTTATTTTCCCTGCTTATTTACCAAATGATCAACTTCACTTTCAAGGTAGTGAGGCTTTAGATTGTGAACATCAGTCATTTCCTAAGGCAGAGCCTACACTACACAGGTTGGCAGGTTAAGTGGCTACATGGTCCTGGCTGAGGCTGACACTGCCACCTTTGTTGGGTTATGGGGTGATAAGGGTGTATCCGATAATTGCAGTATCTATTTATCTTTGTTTCTTGAAAAAAAAAAAAAAATACAGCCACTATCATGTCTAATATGTATGCACACGTATAAGTGTACCAATTTTCTGGAAGTGGGAATAAGCTTAAAATTATTATAATAATCAGTATGGGCTATATTGTGCCTTAAGGCACAGCCCTAAGCAAGGGTTGGTGCCTAAACTAAAAAGAACAGGTTGGATTTTATTTCCTTTCCTTTATTTCCTCCCATTCTCCTCCTTCCCCTAAGGAAAAACAGGGGGAAAAAAAGGCTAATTACAAAATTCTCCTGCAGCCCTTTCTGAGTGGCATCATATCTCTGAACAGAAGCAATGAGACATTTTGGAAACACCAGACTCTCTTTCTCCCTGTGCACTCATCCTTTCTATTCCTCATGGGCTCTCAGCTTCCTCATCTCTTTCCACCTCCCCCAGGTCAATTCCTTCTGCTGCTGCTCCGGATTGTTGGAGACTCTTGGGTTCTCTTCCTGGGCAAGTGCAACCTGGCAAGTTCTTGGCATATTTGAGTGTATATGTCACATCTTCATTACATGAACCTTCTTGCAGCTCTCTTTGGGCCTCTTCATCTCTGTTATTTTTTTTCCCTACCGTGTTTGGGTAGGTATTTATATCCCTCTTCATGGAATGAAATGGGGGACAGGGTGCAGGGTGAACTCTGGTGACTCGGCCACTTTGTGCATGGGACACCTGTGAGCTGAGAGAGTGGATCTAAGCTCCCATTTATTGCTCACCAGTTTCTGCAAATGCAAATCTTGCAGTTATTTTTGGTCGCCTATGTGCCACACAGAGAATCTCCTTGACTTCTCTCCCTTTGCTGGGGTATTTGGTATTTTTAGTCACTTGGCTGAGTTTACAAGCCTGCCGACCTGAGCTCCCCAAAAAATCAGTGGAGAGAGATGAGCACACTGGAGGGAAATGTGTGTCTTGGGGATGCTGACTTACCCTCTGGAGCTGCCTGTGCCTCCCTGTAGGGAGTTGCTGGAAGAATAGACTCCTTTTGCCTCCAGTTACATGTTGGGGATGTGGGTGTTTGTTTCAGATAACAAACTGGCAGGAATGTTACATTGATTTGTTTACTCTTTTTTATGATAAAAATGATCATGTCCCATGAATCATTCAAAGTTACATGAATCGCTTTGCTGTTCTCACCGTCTGACCTTTTTCATTTGATCATTGTTGATTCTTCCATTTACAAGAAGGAATCAAAAAGTTGTGCTAGGGTCAAATACTGTTTGTTTTAAAATTTAATATCTCATTGTAAAGGAAGAAAAAAAGTTCAACTACTCGTTCATCTTTGAATGCACTCAGTGGGTCATGCTATTCCTACATCAAACCAAGATTTATTTTAATTTAACAAAAAAGGGGGGTGGGGAAGATTAAGCCTGAAGACTCAGTTATTGTTGATTCCCCAGTCACATCAGTCAGCAACATGGGATTTAAAGTGTCAGAGTGACAAAGAACAGTTCAATTTGCTCTAACATTGCACCTATCCTCACGTACATCTTAAACATCTATAAAATCTCAAAAAGGCACCATTTGAAATGCTCTGTGTTAAAAGGGGGCAATTAGTGGGCAAGATGAAATGAAGGTACAGTTGTAATTATTTCATATCTTGAAACAAAAAGGAAGGACTGAGATGTAATTTCACTGCTAAGGAAATGCAAGGCTTCTGGAAAAAAAAAAAAAAAGGAAACTTTTTAGAACTAATTGCTTGGCTCTAATTAGAGAATCTAACCTTTGGAGGAATAGTGGCTGTTGAAACTCCAATTTTATTTGCATATATTAATATGTACATGACAATTACACCCCCAGAGAAAGTACAGCCTGTGCCCCAAAAGCCTAGTTTTAAATTTAGAAGCAAGAAAGAAATTCTAAACAACTTAAGAACATTTTGGTGTTTCTGTAGACTTAGGATCCATCTTATGAAAACTTTGGAGTGCTGAAATGACAAACGTAGTTGTCATTTTAGATGATGTAGAGATGCAAATGTTTATGTTTAAATGTTTGTACAGAACTATCCTTACCATCAATATTCATACATGTGTAAATGTGAAAAAAAATAGAATTATATAATCATTAAGGCTAAGACATCTAAGATCACCAATTTTATACATTTATGTAAATATACAGATATACAGACTGTACTTGTAATAGATGCTAGCAAGGGGATTTTCCCATCATACCCAGCAGTAATACAGGAATGTAGAAAACACAATATTGTTGCCATCAAAGAGTAATAAATGTAGGTGAAATTAAGAGAACTAGGGGAGCTGTTGAGACCCCCATGTTACTATGGCATTTTTGAAACATCTGCTAAAGGCTGGGGATTATAACTCTAAGTTATTACCATTGAAACCTTGATTACAATGATAGTGAGGATAAAGATTAAATAGGTTGCAGGGGGAAGATCAGGTGAATTGCAGATATTCACACAAGATTCAAACACCACACTCAAGACAAAGAATTTCTGCTGTTTCTCATCCAGATTTACCCTATTAAAAGTAAATAAAAGACAGGAAACAGTGTGAATGGCTAATCAATAAGGGAATAAAAAATCAGGGTTATCATTGTGCTTAATGGAGAGTTTAAGCACGGTATGAAAGGAAATATCTGTGAAACCTCTACTGGGTCCTGGGTACTCCTTTTGGATGGAATCCTGGAAAATATATTGCATGGAATGACTTCGAGATGGCTAATGAAAGAACAGTTGTTTTCCCAACATAACTTCTAATTCCATGGTAATTTTATAATTTTGTATCATCACAATATTTCAAGCTCATTGACATGATTTCCTCTCTTTTGGGCTAAATATTCTGCTTGCTGTGGCAGAGATGGAAAAGAGTGATCGGTTCCAGTTACCAGAGGTGTTTTTGCAGTTTCCTGAACACAGAGTCAAACATACATGAGAGGTCAAGAATATTCTCGCATGTGTCTAAGTTTAACAAATCCAAATATATTGAGTTAAAAAATCAGAAAAAATCAGATAAAGATTTTTGAAGAGGGAAATCTCAGAAAAGAACAATGATTACAAACACTTCATATTCACAAATATTAAAAATTCTTCGAATTCAAGTTATATGTAATTAACAATCTTT